>JAJMCI010000389.1:0-13178 GCA_030565705.1 Metschnikowia baotianmanensis | reverse complement strand
AATGGCCATCGCATCTCACCAAAATTTCAATGCCTGTGCTCCAGCTAGAATAGGGAAACCAAGCGCCTTAACACCACTAGTTCTGTTCAATACTTCTATTTCTGTTTGAGAATCTCGTTATGTCGGCTGAAGATTTTGTGATACCTGCTAAAGATGAGGAGGAGTTGAATCTCGAGAAACTTGTCTTCGGAGACCAATCTGGATTCGAAGCCAATTTGCGTAAGATCGAAAATCTATACGATTACTCTGACGGAGATGACAACTATTCTGATGCCAGGTCAGAAAATGAAGCGCCGCTTTCAGGAGACGATGAAAATGACATGTTCTTTATTGACGATGGAGCTGACGTTGTCGTGGGTGTCGAGGAGAGGGAAGGTAACTCAATGGATATTGATGGCGAAGAGCCGGTCGAGAACGAAGCCGCGTGGGTCGACTCTGATGACGAGAAAATATCTGTTTCCGTTAGAACTACCCGTTTGAAGAAATTGCGGGAAACACAAGAAGAGCAGTCTCTATCAGGAGCAGCATACCAATCCAGATTGCGGGCCCAGTACGAAAAAATCTATCCCAGGCCAAGCTGGGCCGACAATTGGGGCAGTGATTCCGAGAATAAAGAAGAATATCTTCTGGAGGCTGAGGAAGATGCTCAGGTTGGTCTCAACATCGCCACTTTGAACACGATTCTCAAATCTACGGATAGCTTCCTTCAAACCTCCAGTAAGCTCCTTCCCCCACACAAGATTGATATTCTGCGGCTCAAAGATGCCAACATAGTGAGGCGATCCAGAGGCGCCATCCAAAGCATGAACTTCCACCCACTGCATCCACTTTTAATCACCGGTGGTTTTGACCGCACACTTCGGATCTACCATATTGATGGAAAAACCAATCAGTTCGTGTCGCTGATACATTTCCGGGATCTGCCCATTCAAACTTGTCAGTTTCTGACTTTTCAAAACTCGAACGTGGTCTACTTGGCGGGTCGTAGAAGATACATGAACCGCTGGGATCTCTCAAGTGGCGAGGTGGAAAAAATCCTGAGAATGTACGGGCAAGACAAATTTCAAAAATCCTACGAATACTTCAAGATTTCACCCACTGGCACGCATATTGCATTACTCGGTTCCTCTGGGTGGGTCAACATAGTAAGCGGCAAGACCGGTCAGTTTGCGAGAGGGTTCAAAATCAACGGTTTCGTGACCGACTTCGTGTTTACCCGTGACGAGAAAACCCTCATTGTTGCCAATGAATCCGGCGAGATCTGGGAATTTAGCCTCGAAGCTTCCAGCAGCGAGCCTTCTCGCCGGTGGACCGATGCTAGTGCAGTGAAGGTCACCAAAATCAATCTCGGTGGACCCGGCGATCGTTGGTTGGCTGTGGGTACTAAATCTGGTGTTGTCAATATTTTTGATCGAACCACTTTCGAGGGGTTGCAAAAGGGCGTAGATCCCAAACCTTTCAAAGAAGTCACCAATTTGGTCACTTCAGTCTCCAATCTTGCATTTACCCCTGATGGACAAATCTTGTGCATTTCCTCGAAACAAAAGAAGGACTCTCTCAAACTCGTTCACTTGCCCCTGGGAACTGTATTTTCAAACTGGCCTACCAGTGGTACGCCTTTAGGCCGTGTGACTGTCGCCGAATTCTCGCCAAATGGCCAAATGTTGGCCATAGGTAACGACACGGGCAAAGTTACATTGTGGCGTTTGAATCATTATTGAGAGCCATGGCCCTTATTACATAGACTTTGGTGGCTATACATTCCTTTAAATTACGCATATGTACTCTATCATAGCCCAATCTGATTGCAGACGTAGTTCAGCTCGTTGTTTTTCTAATCAAGATGGGCAATTTAACGTTTTTGAAACTCTTTTAATTGAACCTAGTCAGTGTATGTCCCTAGAGTCTGCAATTCAGTTTTTTTTGTGAGATCCATTGATTAAAGGGGGGCTCAAAGGTTACATTCTACGCCCAAAAACTGTACATTTTTTTGTTATTTATACATGAAACCTCTAAGCCATTTCGAAGTATAGTCATGGTTCTTTCCTATTAATTTCTTTCTTCATATGGTATATAATTAGAAAGGCGTTCAGTTCTCACGAAGTAATTGGCTTTTGGGAGAGACCATGGTGAGATTGAGTGCCGCGTAGAATCAGAAAAAATAAGAGTATTTCCTCTCAATTTATTGTTTCAGTAACTACAAAAAGACTCAGGAAAAATCAGTTTTTGGGCTTCTTCACCTGAAACTCATTAGTTTTCATCAAATTTCCTTCATTGAAGAATACACGAAGCTTTGTGATATTTGGTGAATGTCTTTAGCTCCAAAATTGGCTTTTATCATATTTCTCCAAAGGGCACGACCAAATTTACCCACACCATTTTTCATGCGGTGATATCAATCTTCAAACCTACGACCGCCCGCCATGCCTGTGATTGGAGCCCCGTATGTACGAAGCAACACTTTCGTCGAGATTGTCGGCTGACTAGAGGATCAACTCGTTATAGAATGTCATCAAAAGAGCATCAGCTCCATTTTCCCAGTCTGCTCATACTAACTATCCAGAAAGGGCCATAACCGTTACAGAGACCCTAAAACATTTCAAATGACACCTGCTTTGTACAGAGTGAGACAGCCATTCTTTTGGAAAAACTTTGCGGCGTTCTTCCTTGTGGGAGCAGTTCCCTTGAGTGTCTACATGTACACTTGGAATGTTCTCAGCAAGGATGACTTCGCTGATATCCCAATCCCTCCTATCTCGAACGAGGAGTTGGCTAAATTGAGAGATGAGTTCGAGTCGAAATAAAGCGGTTATTGTAAATAGTGAATGGATTGGTTATTAATGGAATCAAGTAACATCTTGTCAGCTCTATTGTTGATTATAAAAACTCGCCTTCCGGCGTACTGCGAAACACATTTCTGGAGCATTTGACGCAATAAAAATAACTGTATATTCGAAAAGAGTCTATGTCAAGGCACAAACTTTCATTGAATTTCATTATCACGTAACTGCGATACTCCTCTAACTGGGTGGGGGACGCCGTTCTTAATTCTAGTATCACCACGAGAATCGTAATCCTACACATCAGGCTCGATAATCCTTTTTGATGCTCCTTCAACATTTTCAGGCCTTGCATGGTTACCAGTAACCTTATGATCCTCGAGAATGTTTTCGTCTCTTCCCGCTGAGCCACGCACCAGGCGCAGCTGCTGCTATGTAATATGGACGATTTAAGTGTCGTCCCTCTCAGAGTATGTCAAAGAAGTGACACTCTCATAGCGAGAGGGAAGGAACTCGGTAAATTCTGGGTTCTGATTTCTCCCAATCAATCTATCAGCGTTGAACCCTGAAGTCTGGTCAACAGTGTGTCTAGACAATAGCGATTCAGATGTCTGACTTCGACTTGGTGGCGGAAGCCTCACAGGCTTTACCGTCATACCAGCTTTGTAATCGGCGAAGGGATTTTCGTTCACCCTCCCCATGTATCTATCTTTGTTGGGCATGTTGGTAGCCTCAAAGTCTTGAAATGGGTTTTCATGGAGGCTAGATAAGGGGTATGACTCCTTCCGAGGAGCATATCCATCCAGCAATTCCACCTGAGAAAACCACTGATGACCCTTTTCTCCCAAAGAATGATCAATTAACTGGGACGAGCTCGAGTTTGTTGCGTCTATGTACCCTTGGCCGAAAGTGTGGGAATCGAATGGCTGCAGCCCGGACCTCGAACCGAAAGTGGATGTTGAAGCCAAGAGAGGGTTTGATTGTATTTCTTTCATATCCATTACTCCTTCATTGAGGATCTGAGCACGTGGCTTATGATTCCGCCTAACCAAGAAGCGAACTTTCTCATTCACAGATCTGTAGCAGAATGCTTTCAACAGGCGGAAGCCCTTTTGAGCAGCTTTGACCTTGATCGGGATATAAAGCACTATCGCCAAGAGGAATTTGAAAAAGAAGAAAAGGAAGAGAACCAAAGCTAACAACTGGAATGACAAAATGAGCGCCAATCTCAGGTTTGTGGTGGCAATGTCCTTGATGTTAGTTAATATTGCGTAGCTGACTCCACCAGCTGTGGCGTAGTATCGGAGCGTCATGAAATTGATAACCTGACGAGGAAGGTCGGCAACTAGGACCTCCAAAGCATCGTCGAGCTCTGTGTAAACGTGAAAACACGCCCATTCAAAAAAGCCTTCTTGATCTATCTCGTGAAACAAACACTGATAATTATAGCTCCTAACTGCGTACATCAATCGAGCGTAGTTGTTCAAATACACCAAGGCGATATTTCTGGTGCGGTAGATATGGACACCCCAGGCGATCTGGTAGGCCAACAAAATGAAACGAAAAAAGATGCATCCTGTAAATATCCATTTCGCCACCTTATATTCGTACACATTATACTCTTGTGACGACCATCTGTTGAAGACCAAGATGCTGACGCAGGTGTAAGTATCACCGCCTAAAATAGCCATCTTGGATATGAGAATAATCAAAACCCATATGTACGATACGACGGTCCAGAAGCGTTTATTATGGAAGGAGTCGATCTGAACAATGTCAAATGTGGACGAGTCAAGGCCCTTGGCCGATTTTTCGGGATCAAACATTTCTCTGCCAGCAGTTATATCGATTTACAGCACTTGATTTGGTCAAAGGTTTTGGCGATCTCTCATATGTAATATCACTCCAGATTTAGATTGATCGATCCGAGATATAAAGTTGCGTCACAAAAGCTCAAGGCCACGTTCACAAAGAAAGAAGGATGAAGTTGCCACGATAAATCCGGAGCAAGATAGTAGTTTCGAACGAGGCTACTCTAAATTTCAGATGCCATCGCAGTTTATCTCCTACATAATTGATTGCCTAAATATAGGTCTGATACCAAATCTTGTATATAGCCCGATCTTGTGAAACCACGAATGCGCGTCTCAAAACGAGGCGGTGTTTGGGCGAGATGTTTGAGGCTTAGTAAAATTAAAATGCTCATGTTTCGAGATCTTCGAGATCGTTCTAGGCTTTTTAATATTTCTAACCAGCATGAAGATTTGATCGCCAGCTGTTCCACAAAATTATCTCTCATATATACCTCTGGCTAAATTATCACGCGAGAGACCTGGACCAGCGTCACATGAAACGCGCTTGTTGCGTGTTTCATCCTAGATTTCTGCAAGGCGTGCAGAAAAGCCAGGGGGTGCAAATTGAAGCAGGATAGCACCTAAAAAAAAGTTAGAGATGCACCCCACAGTATTGTAAAGGTCTGGACCTCATTGTGAACTAGTGCTTAAACTTGCTATTGTTATTTTCCGCTAAATTGTTTGTATGCAATCAAGGGGGCCCGACCCGATCCGGCCCAGCCGATATCAGTGATTGCCACTAGGGTAGTCGGCCTCCATCGAACTCCAGGTATTTTTGCCCTTTAATCAGTTTTCAGCTAACCGGGCTACTAAGATAGAAGGAAAGACCCCTCTAAGATACATGTGAGAAGATGTATAAGGAAAGAGTATTTACTACACTCTGTATTGATAGCGTAATGAGTTAAATTCAGAAACTGCTCTACTCGTATTTACTAAGCAATGTCTGGGCCTCAGCTTTCAAGTCTTCTTGATCACCCATAGTCAACTCTCTGAGTACATCTAGACATGCTTTCTTTGCAGGAGGACGATACATGATTAGAAATTGCAAGGCCAAGAACCCAAGCTTTGACCGAGCCGGGTCAGCGCACAACGACTTGATACCCTCAATCATCGCCTTATTGAGGCTGGGCAAATCACTTAGAAGTCGGAGAAAGACTTTCCGGTCAGTAGGTTCTAAAAACGGAATCATCGCATCCAAAACTTGCTGGCCCCACTTATTGTAGATAGGCGTCTCAACCTCCACTGCATCGACTGCATCACGTATCAGCTGCTCAAAGTTTGTCACCAGCAGCGGGTCTTCCTGGTACTTCTCAGTGAGTTGCAGAGAGACTTCGTCTCTCAATTTCTGCTCGTTGACAACCTTCTCATTATACCACTCTTCATTCAACCACTCTAGAACCAAGTCGATTCTTTCGTGTATATTGTTCAAGAAATAATCAAACAACGCTTTACGTATGATATCGCTCAATTGTTCGGACTGCTTGGCGTCCTCTTCTTTCGACGTCGAGCCCACCGTGTGCATACCTCTAGTTGCCAATCTTGTGAGGAGTATCAACCAAGAGTCTTCTTTCCACGTATTGAAAACGACCTTTGTCAATCCCTCATTCTCACTTTCAGTTGATTCATCAGCTGGCCGTTTTTGTTTCGCGAGGTCAAAGAAGTTTTTGACAATCAAGCTTATGTACTCCTGCTTTTGCTGTATGGTGAGTGGTTTGGGAGGGGGTAGCGAGTAGTTTGTTTCAGGGCTATAGTCTGGTTCACGAGAACCCTCCTGCTCATCGTCATCGAGCTCATTCTCTTTCTTTATAGGCGAGTCACCTTCTACAAGATCTTCCACAGCACTGCTGTACCGAGCACCAATGATTTCCAATGCCTTTGTGAGCTTTGGTGTGGACGCACGATTTAACGCAGTGAGTGCCATAGAAATGAGTATGTTCTGTGGGATGGATGAGAGGTCGAAGCTATTGAGATCCTGGCCAATATCCGTTAAGCAGTAAAGATTCTTGTAGTCGAGGGTGCTCAACTTCTTGCTCGGGTTCTGGAAACCTTCAAATTTTCTCTTTTTGATGGACGCATCGGTGGAGTTCTCCACGAGAATGTTTTTCTTCCTAATTTCGTCTCCCCGCGTCGTGAGAGCAGCAGCTTTTCTGCTTATAGCTGCTTGGTATTTGGTGGGGACCAACTGAAGTTTGATCATGTAATTAAAAAGAATGCGCAAAGTACGGTCAACATATTTTCGTGACAACTTGAACGACTCTAGTGGCTCGAAATTGGATTGAAGTTTTTGCGTCGAGTCAAAGGCTTCTAAAACAGGAAGAATGATGTCCATGTATTGACGCTTTCTGCGGACCAAGACAGATAGATGGTTGAGTGTGGCGGTGACCAAAGGAGTGACGAGGATATCACTTTTGAGCGTTTTCAAAACAACTTCCAACAATGCAGTGGCCTCACTTTCCATCATAGCGGTTTTGATGAGGGTGTGATGAGGGTTGACACGAGCCAAAGAATAAAGCTTTGTCGAGTTTGACCGCAGCTGATAATCAATCACAGTCATCACGAATTTCAACAACTCGAGCTTGCTGTCGACATTACGAAACGCATCGTGCTCTCGGTCAAAAGACAGTTCAAAGGGGAACTGGGTATCGAACTTAGCCATTAAATTGTTCTTTAGCTCGTTGATACCCGCCCACACGTTACTGCTGCCATCGTTCTCCGCCACAAATTTGAAGGTGAGCTTGTATACAATGACACTCACATCAATGACATTTTTGAACACGTCCAAGTTCCGTATGTTAGCTAAAGTTATCAAGTGAGGCAACGCATCTATGGCCAAGTCGACCTTCACCGCGGGAGACACGAAGCCATCGTTTTTGGTAAAGGCATCTTTCAAGAACTTGG
The DNA here is from genome assembly GCA_030565705.1 of Metschnikowia baotianmanensis. Classification (NCBI taxonomy): domain Eukaryota; kingdom Fungi; phylum Ascomycota; class Pichiomycetes; order Serinales; family Metschnikowiaceae; genus Metschnikowia; species Metschnikowia baotianmanensis. Next base: position 5,647 of record JAJMCI010000389.1, on the reverse strand, counting down.
CGCACCACGCTTGAATGTCCGGGTTTGGGTTGTTGACTAGATTCAAAATTTGTTTGACCACCTGAGGAAAAACAGTTGGATCGGAAAAACCCAACTCTTTCGCCTGATCAAGCTGGGCTATCACTGTCTTAGCTTCGTCATTCATGATACTTCAAAACACGAACCAGGTGTCGACCGCTGAACAGATTCTTGAGTTGACTGCGCGCACGTGACCCAGATGGAATTGCCAATAGGTCTAAGGGCACAAGATCATCCATTCACATATAGTTTTTTTGAGCAAAGTGTTAAAGAAACTTCTACATTATAGATCTTTGATGTGGAGCTACCTAAAATCGAAAAGACCGTGATAAAGCTTCTAGCGAAAATAAGACAACGAATCCTATTTGCAGTATCCTGTTGGCATTGAAGAAATTTAGTTCCTTGCCCGCGACCCCAGTTTGCAGTCTCAAAATTTATATTTGTAATCGGTCAATTTTTCAGGAACCCATTCTTCCTGATCAGATGAGATGTTTTGCTGAAAACAAAATCAAATGTCGAGCTGCTCTGCTTCAAAAATAAATAACGAAAAATTAAATTACCAACGAGACTAAAAAATTTACAAGAAATATCCTGGGCTCACAAATCACCAAGGTGCCAGATAAGTTTGAGAGGATCATACACATACCTTCATTGAGATGAGTCTAAAATTTTAATTTGTTGATATCTTCGAGGGTAGATCCATCCTTCTACATGATGAAAACTATTGGCCTTCCTGGTGTTTAGATTCATGTGTCTCACGTACCAGACCAGCTATCGTTGCAAAAAATACAATAGGCCCTGGTAGCTCACGTGACCTCTTCTCACCTTTAAAGGCCGTGGTTATCTTATCTGCGTGCCATCCCTTTAACCCAAAGCAGACATTGACGCACCAAGAGGGATAGACTTTTTATCTTACATTCGTCTTAAAAAAGCGTTTGCGCTTATCATACCGAAAAAACATTTGACTACTCGTACCAAACGCCTCAACTGGCGCGGAACACTATTGCGGACCTCTGTTGAAACCTGTAACATCACCTGAAAAGGTCGACTGGATCTGTCTGTTTAACCTTCGGCGTGTGAACTTGTTAGATCTGATTTCTTCTCCCTGAATTCGAGACAACAAAAAAAAAAGAGTTTGACACACCGTGGAAATATACATGATTCACAGCTAGGGCTTTCCAATATTCAACTATACCCTCGGTGAATTGAAAACGAAATGACTACTGCCGAGAGAACTGTATCAGCCAGTCCCGAGGGCTCACGTAGGAGCTCTGTTGCGGGCGGAAAACGTGACGACAGATCCATTCCTCGTGTTCTCTCGTTCAAAGAGGGCTCCTTTCTTCAAGTACCTCTGGGCTTATCGATGGAATCGTTTCAGGCAGACCGCGAGGGCAAGGGACCAAACTTTGAAAACTGTTCCTGTAGTTTTCTGACCAGCACGCCCAAAGAAACAGAATTCCCAGCATTCAAGGATCCGAAACCGAGCGCTATCCCACGGATTCCCGACGAAGGGCTCAACTTAGATTTGTTGCAGCCCGCGTATGCAAGTTCCAAGAGATCTTCCTCGGCCTCAAATGACCTGTCCCATGAACGTGACCGGTTCCGTGCACGCTTTGAATCGTTTAATCCTCCAAATTTCGCAATAATGGAGGACCACCATAGCGAGACGGGGCCTCGATGTCCGCAATGCGAGGAGTCTTCTTTGAAAACACCGAAACTCAACACTGCACATGGATCCGAAACTTGCTTGGCAGACAGAGCGATGAACTTGACTCTAGACCATGCTACAGAAAACAAGATCTCGCCCTTGGATCGAAAATCATCCAAGTTCGAGAATTACAGACATTGCACTGGGCCCGAGGCCACTCGAGTTCTAGATATACGGTGGATAACACCAGAACAACTATCAGATACATTGGCGTGGTATTTCAACAGCCCGCTTCCACCCACAGATCACATGTTTCCATGGCTACACGGGTTGCACCCCGAAAACCACGCGCAGCGCTCCTTCTTTAGCTCTCAAACGAAAGATGGCACATCTTATAATACTCAGGAGTGTTTTCTGGATTGCGAAAGGCCAAACAAGGCTCGGTTCGTCATGTGTATGGACACAACTGGTTGTGCCCCAGAGTCTAAATCGAAGACTCTCCGGAATACGGTGACACCCGTCGAAGTTCTCCAGCGAATCGAGTATGCGCGGTCGGAAGTCCAATCGCTCGTGAGAGATTTGGCGACTCAGTTGTTTTCTCAAGATAGATTTCCAGAAATCGATGTCCCAAAGTTAACCGAAACTATAGTCCTGGACTGTCTAGAGACCGGGTTCATGCCCACTTTCGTGGACTCCAACCCAAAGAGGGGAATCTCCCTTCGCAACTTCCAAATCCAGGTGAACAAGGCCGCAACGTGTGCAGACTTTGTTGTGTATTGCTTTGCACTGGGGCATGAACACAAACGCTGCAAGTGTTTGGCGTTTGCCAGACTCCTTAAAGTGGCGCAACTTTCAGAGGACATAGCTCAGCCATTTAAGTTTGATGTTTTCGTGTTTGAACATCTAGAAGATGCGGAAAGTGATCATCCAGAACTTTGGAGCATTAGAGACAACTCAAGATTCCTTTTTGGCATGGACGCCAAGAAAAAGACGCAGCTTCATCTACCTGAGACGGCGTTGCTTAAAACAGACACTTTTAGCTCATGGGATGCAGACTTCCAGGTGAAGGAGAAACTTGAAACTACCGTGATGTCGGCGGCAACGAGGTTACACCTCAATGTTTGGCTGGGGAATATGTGGGATCATCAAGTGATGATGGCCAATTTGAGAGGAGAGTCAGATTTGTGTGGTGAAGAATGCTCAAGAATCATACCCAGCAACGATAGGAAAGACAATTATTGTGATCCACAAAACTCTTTGTTGAAAAGATGTTCTTCGATACCAAAAGACACAAATGTCATCACCCTCCTCCCGCCTCCACGAAGTCACTGGCAGCTTTTTGTCTACTGTCACAATGATGCGTCATTCCCCTCCCTGGCCCTACTCAGCAACTTGTTGTTTAAGTATACCATTTCCTCTCGGAAAGCTTCTGAGATTGACGAGATACATCAGCTTGATTTCCCATCTTCAGGGTCGATAGGTTTCGGTGATTGCAGGAAGGAGAACTTGATGAGTATAGTCAACACTTGCAAGCTACTCTACTTATACTCGTCTTCCTTGACAGAAGACAGCATTTCGTCGCTCATATACTGCTCGGATGGATACACGGAACTGTCACTTTTGATCTTATGCTTCCTCGTGTATGCAGAGGATATTCCGCTCGAGTCGGCCATGCTCAAGCTTCACTTGGACTACGGCAGACCATTCTATGTGTTTAACTCGGACGTTCAGGTCTTACGGAAACTCGAAGCCCTTCTTCGAAGATATAGCCCTAGGAGATTGGGAGAGAGCATCGTGTGGTCGCAAGGCGAGACAATTTCACAAAGTGAAATCAGCGACATTCTTCTCAAACCAAAACAAAAGAAGTCCGGGGACCAAAACGCTATTCCTCGTAAGTTGAGGTTAGGATACATTGCGTCCGACTCGTCTTCGGAGTCATCAGACTCCGAGTCCGATTGTGAGGATGAAAGCCAGAATTGCTTCTCGAAGTGCTGGGTTGAAGATTTGGAGGGATCTTTGCCTTCGAAAATTCTACCTTACGTGTACTTGGGGTCATTAAAGCACGCCAATAATCTCACGGTGCTCTCAAAGCTTGGAATCACAAAGATTGTTTCTGTTGGCGAGAGTCTCACTTGGCTTCACGAACTTAAGTTCTTGGACAGTTATGATGTTGATGTGGAGGATGTTGATGACGGTGGGATTGAGATTTTCCACATCCGACCCAAGAGTTCAACGCGGCACCCTTCACACGTGCCTCACTGTGATATAACAAGCGTGATTAAGCTAAACAATCTTCAGGATGACGGGATCGATAATCTCAGCAGGGCTCTACCTAGAGTGCTCGAGTATATGAACGAAGAGTATGAACAGTCGAAGGGCACGACCAAGTTCTTGGTCCACTGCCGCGTCGGTGTCTCCAGATCGGCGACGGTCGTAATCGCTGAGGTGATGAGGCGCTTGGAGCTTAATCTCCCTCAAGCATACCTTTATGTTCGCGTACGTCGACTTAACATTGTGATACAGCCCAACTTGCGGTTCATGTACGAATTGTTCAAATGGGAAGAGACAGAGCGGGACCAGACAAATGGAAAAGACCTAGAACCAAATCAACAATCGAGGTTGAATCTACGTGTCACAGATTGGTTTGCTCTATGCAGAGAGATCGAGAAGTTGAATCTGCCATTTATCGGACAATAGGGCAGGGTTGCCCAATATGGCGCATGGACCATATATATCTATACGACAATAATGAATGAAACGAGACTTATGCGAAATGACCCAGTGGTCCTAGAATATGTATCGTGACCAATATGCAAATAATTCTTGATCATGCTCCATTTACAGTTGCCCCTTAAGAAATAATAGACGAACGTAAAAACGCTACGAATGCACAATTGAGTGATTGTAAAAAAAAAAGATTATGATTCTGCTTACCATTGGTGATATGAAATGGCTGCGAAAAGCGAGAGTTCGAAGGCAGACTTTTCGACAGAGTCGAGAAATTCTCTTCCAGACAGTAATTTCTCTCCATCACACTGAATGCCTTGTAAACCACCTCAGCTTGAATGGCCTTCCTGAGGTTTAAAGTCGATTATCAGTTAGTGAGCTGGAGTATGAGGCTGCCCACAAGCCCCTCCTTAATCAGGAAAAAAAAAGGAGAAGAGCTTAACATAAACATGTGCAAAAGAGTACACTGATCAATTCAGAGCCACACTTAAGGTTAGATCCATTGAAAATTAAATAAAAAAGAAAGAGGACAGACAAAATTGAATCTTCGAGCGATGTTAGCACCAACTGACACCTCATATGAGAACTTTAAGAAGTTGAATTGGTTTTTTGGAATCGTCCGAAAAGTATATTATCTGGAAGGCGGCGAGAATGTCCTTTGGATGAACTGCTTCTAGTTTTCATGCCTAGGCAGAATACTAAACCGTGGAAAGCGATAGTGGACAAATTTAATTTTAATACGTAAATGAGGTGAGGTCGGATTCATCGTAGATAATTCGTTAGATGTGACCGAGGTTTAATAACTGTACAATTCTTGGGCTTGGAAGGTAATTTTGGAGCTCCCCTTTAATTATTGAATCTTTCAATAAAAAAAAAGGACGGAGGACAGAGAAAACTAAGTAAAGCCAGTAGATGAAATCTGGAAACTCATTCCGGCCCTTCTCTACGTGCTCGAAACACCGGCTTCCTTACACCAAAAATAAAATAGACACTGTCCTGAAATCACGAGAAGATTAATCGTTGAAAAGTATGAAAAACTTTCAAAAGTTTTCCTACGGATCGCCTCAAATGCCATCCCGAAATTATTGGACAATGGAACGATAAGAAAGTCACAGTCCATGAATTCGAAAGCATCCGCACACCCTTATCGCCCTTTGCCTCAGTGTACCTCTGACTTGTGCCGCGCACGACCCTGAACCCCGAATTCGTTCAGGTCCAGTTCGAGTGCCCCCTCCTTTCCTCAACAGCTCAGGA
>JAJMCI010000388.1:0-13210 GCA_030565705.1 Metschnikowia baotianmanensis | reverse complement strand
CTTTCTGGAAGAGAAAAAATCTGAAGTGTCAGATGCAACTTTCGGTGATGACAATGGATCTGGGGAGAATATCGTAAAGAGCGTGCTGGATATACGAGTTGCAAAGCCTGCATCGGTGATAGAGCACTCAACGGAAGAGCATATCGAAGACAATGTTAAAAGAGAAGATGATCAACATGATGCCCCTGAACTCGTGAAAGATATTAAAAAGAATGTTGATAAAGAAACTGGTGTCGCTTTGGCCGTTTCTGGAGATGAATTCGGTGAAGAATCCAGTTTAAAAGAGAAGGGAACTCCAGAAGCTCTATCCAACAACGGACCCAATCTCAACAGTATTCTGGACACACTCAAGTACTTGCGGACTAGACCAGAAGCTTTGAAAGCTGAGGGAACAAGAAAATCGAAGGCCGAGAGAGAGCGCCAAAAGGGGGCAGAATTGGCGAAAATTCAGATCGGTATCGAGAGCAGACTTGTTCGCGAGCGAATGAGTAAAGACCCCGCTTTCCTCGGTATGAAACCAGACGAGCAGGAGAAAATCATCGATAGAAAACTCAATGAGAGGCTCGTTGAAAAGGGCGTGGTTTCCCAAACCAAGGGAGGTGGCAAATACAATCGCTACAGTGAAAAGTCAGATCCTCTCAAGGATTATAGCCCAACGGTTAGTGTTCAGTACAAGGACTCGCGTGGAAACAAATTGAACCACAAACAGGCCTGGAAAGAACTCCTGCACAAATACCATGGACTGGCTCCAAGACACAAGAAGGAACCTGCCGTTCACAAGACCACTGAGGAGAGGGAAATCCATTGAGAGCTACGTGTGAGATTTCTATTTTGTGCGTTAATTTCTGCGTGTGGTTAAAATTCTCGGCCCTACAGAAACCTTACAAAGAAGAAAAGTAAGTGGTATCCAAATTCCAATGAACTTCATTTTGTTGTAAAACTAGGTTTGGTGCGCAAACTTCTTCAAAAGTTCCCTACAACTACTTGATGGGTGTGCATTTATTGTATGTTCAAGGTATCGCGATTTCAAAATATCTTTCTGCTACTTACAACTGCGTGTCACACGATTTGAAATGGCAATTTTCGCAGCAGGCATGAGTTTTTCTTTGTGCAAAAAAAAATGGAGTCTGTAAGAAGCTCGCCAATTTATGGGTATGCAAATGTGGAGAAAGGGTGCGGAATGAGGATGCCACAGTGGAGCAGCATAGTAGGAAACCATGCACAAATGCTCAGTGCTGCTGACTGGAATTCCGTTTGCTTCACGGATTGGCATTGATACGAAAAATGATCGGTGGGTGGATATTTCAACCTGACTTCGACATGTCGTAAGAATGATCCAGAGCACGAATTAAACAGAAGCTGAACGGAAACGATAATAAGAAACGTTATACTCTCTTTACAAAATGTGGAGCTCTCAATTAAACTTCGTGCGAATGTTCCACTGGGAAACACAGAAACTGCAATGAAGTGTGAAGGCCACTACTCCTCTCTTCCTTTTTTTCTTTTTGTGTACTCACGCTCTATCCATAAATCACCAAAATTGTGTGAAGATTCATATCCAATTTTCAATTGAATATATAATCGTTAGGGAAAAACATCTGTAGCTCCTCGAAGCCAAGAAAAAAAAATCGTAGGTGAAATGCCATGTCGGTTTTTTCCCCACAATTTCTCACAAACAATGAAATTGTTCAACCCCAGCATGTGGGGTGCTCGCCGATTTTTTTTACAATGCAACGCGAGAGGAAATGCCCCTGGTTTTGCACCGCGAGTTGCCGCCAGTCAAACCGTTAGATTATCCGGACCCGTGACTCACACACCACGTGATAACTCGAGACTTGCAAAAGAAGAGATGGAAAATATGTGACCTTCATTTATAAGCATCATTCACTGAATGATCAAATAGTATTGCACCGCCCGGAAATTTTTTGCTGGCGGCCGAAAACGTACTGTCGTGCATGCAGTGCTTACTCATCTCCGTACCCGGCCGAGAAATCACCTCATCACCAACCATCGCCGACCCGGCCGGGCCTGCACGCATTACTAGTTTCCGTCGGTTGTTTCCTGCACGCACTGCGCGAGGCGTAATCAATTTCATCATTTCTCCAGGCCTTTAAGCTTTAGTAATTCAGCGGCTTTCCTCTCTGTCGTTTTATACATCTTTCTTTCCATATATCCTTCATCTTGAGGACTTCAATTCTTTTTTTCTGTTCCAAAAAGCTCCTGTACCCGAGCACTTTCTAGCCATATATGCATCCGCCATGAAAGAAGCCATCTTATCTGTTCAAGGCATGACCTGTGCCGCGTGCTCCGGCTCAGTCACCGATGCGCTCGAGGCGAGTCCGTACGTGTACAAGGCCGGCGTGTCGCTTCTAACAAACGAGGCAAAAGTCGAGTTTTCCGAGGGCTTGGCCGCCGAGGAACTCGTGAATATAATCGAGGATTGCGGCTTCGACGCCCAGCTCGTGTCGGTTTTGCCGTCACGGAAATCGCCCTTGCCGAAGTCTCCCTCTCTCAAATCGCCAGCTTGGAAATCGCCTTCCCCGGCGGTATCAACGAATCTAGATATCCTGGGTATGGCCAATGGCGCGTGCTCCTCCAGCGTGGCCGGCGCCCTAGAAAATGTGCCAGGAGTTCAACTGGCATCTTTTCCATTTAATTCAAACGTGGCCATTGTCATGCATGACCCCAGCGTGTCTTCAGAAAGTCTTCTTTCTGCAATTGGAGACTGTGGATTCGACGCCACATTATCGTCTTTGAATAGCCCTGTGAACTCACATGACTTGGAGATCGAGGAAACCAAGTTGGAGGTTCTAGGCATGACCTGCGGCGCGTGCCTGGCTTCCATCACAGAGGCACTCCAGAAGTTTCCTGGCGTTATTAATGCCAGCGTTTCCCAGATCACCAGTGCTGCTCACGTGACCCATGAATCCTCATTGAGCCCTAGCATGATTAAGAATACCATTGAAGATTGCGGATTCGATGCACGTGTTCTACTGTCAGAACTGCTACGCCGAACCCCGCCAGCAGAGGGCCTGGCTCCTGGCCTGGATCTACATCATGAAGAAGTGCAAGATCAGGACCATACAGAAGAGTTCGTGTTGCAGATATACGGAATTAATAAGGAAACAGACCTCTCGCATGTACAGTATAATGTGGAAGCCATTCTCAATAGCTTTGCCGGAATTGAAAGTTTTCATTTCGTGCTCAAGGGCCAGGTCGATCTTGAAGATTATGAAAATGACGTCACGGATTTGGGCCAGGAGAGCCTCATCGACGAGCTTCGTGTATCACTTTTTACCGACCTAACGGGAATCCGCCACCTCTTGGATACGCTAAATAGTATGGATAGCGATATCCAATTCACGATCTTGAACTCTGTGGATCAGTCGTTGAGCTCACAGTTGAAGATCCTTTCGAAAACGAAGGATATCGAATATTGGCGCTCCAATTTCTTCGCCTCGTTGGCTGCCGGCATCCCAACGCTGATTCTAAACTTCACAGAAAACACGAAGTTTTGGAGACTGCTTACGCTCTTTCATGGTCTCTACATTGTCTCCCTTATTGAATTCGTGCTAGCTACATACATCCTTTTCCACCTAGGGTCCGTCTTCTTCAAGAAGTTCAAGGTCTTCATTCGCCATAAGGGAAAAAACGCCAACATGGACGTGCTTGTGTGTATCTCTACCCTCATATCATACGTGTTCTCGGTGTTTTCCATGTTTCTCAGCGTGTGGTCCGGACAGACAGAAAAGCCTCCAAAAGTGTTGTTTGAGACGGTAGCCATGCTTGTATGTTTTGTCTCCTTTGGAAAGTGGATCGAGAATCGTGCAAAAGGGTCCACTTCTTCCGCTTTGTCTAAGTTGATGTCCTTAACTCCAACAACATGCACCATTATTGATGACGAGGCTCAGTATGAAGCCTTCATTAAAATGAACAAGGAAGACCATAAGGCTGTTGCGGCCGAAATCTCGGGGAGAACCATTTCCATTGATCTCATCCAGAAAAACGACATCGCTGTCGTTTACGCTGGGGAGAAAATTCCGGCGGACGGCAGAATCATCTATGGAAGCACGGATGTCGACGAGTCCATCATCACGGGAGAGTCTCTACCTGTACACAAAAACGTGGGTGACACTGTGATCGGAGGTTCCATCAACGGCCCGTTCCTCATATATATCCAGGTGAGCGGAGCAGGCAAAAGCTCGCAGCTTCATCAAATCATCAACATTGTGAAGGAATCACAGGTCAACAAGGCTCCTGTGCAGAGATACGCGGACTACGTTGCAGCGAGATTCGTTGCGTTTGTTTTATGTCTCTCCTTTGCCACCTTGTTCTTCTGGATTTTGTGTCTGAAGTTTTATCCACAAAAGCTTCCTAACGCGTTTTCCGAAGACGAAAACGGGAAATATTTCGTGTGTTTGAAACTCGCGATTTCCGTCATTGTCGTGGCCTGTCCTTGTGCCTTGGGCTTAGCAGCTCCGACTGCAGTCATGGTGGGAACAGGCGTGGGTGCGGCATTCGGTGCATTAATTAAAGGCGGAGACGTGTTGGAAAAGGCAAGTGGGATTAATGTCGTGTTGTTTGATAAAACTGGAACTCTCACTCAAGGCGAACTTCAGATCGCGAAATCGGAGCCTGTTTTGAGCAACACTGGTATCTCACAGAAACAGTGGTGGACGTTGGTCAGATCTGTGGAAGCTCACTCCGAGCATCCTACGGGAAAAGCAATTAGCGCCCATGCCCATGAAGTTTTGAAGCTGATGTCGGAGAAGGACGCGTTCTATGCCTCGATTCAGGATTTTGAGGTTCTCACGGGAATGGGTGTAAAAGCCACGGTAAATCTCGCTGAAACTTCCTTCGATGTGTCTGTCGGAAGCACAAAGATGGTGATGACCGATTTTCCTTCTGCCCGGGAAGACGTTACCAGAATTCTTGAGACAGACTTGAAGGAATCGACGGCAAGTATATCGCACGTGATTATCAATGGTTCCTACGGTGGATACTTGGAGCTTTGTGATATTATCAAGCCTTGCGCTAAAGATGTGCTTGACTACTTACAACACGTTGAGCGCTATCAGGTTGGCATTGTCACTGGGGATAACAAGGAAGTAGCGCATAGAATAGGAGCAGAGCTTGGAGTGCCCAAGGGTAACATTTTTAGCGAGGTCTCTCCGATCGACAAAGACAAAATTGTCACGCAGCTCCGTGAACGGTATGGAGGGTGCAAAAACATTTCGATCGCTTTTGTCGGCGACGGAATCAACGACGCGCCTGCTTTGGTTCAAGCTGATATCGGGATGGCCATCAGTACAGGAACAGATATCGCCATCGATTCCGCTGAAGTCGTGTTGATGGGGTCGCAAGGGAAAACGAACGACCTCTTTGGCATCATCACAGCCCTCGAAGTATCTCAGGCAAGTTTTCGGAAAATCAAGTGGAATTTCTTCTGCGCTACTATCTACAATATCTTGATGATTCCATTTGCCATGGGCTGTTTCCTCAACTATGGCTTGATGCTCTCCCCCGCGAGCGGGGCAGTGGCCATGTCGTGCAGCTCAATAAGCGTTGTGCTCAATTCTCTATTACTCAAAAAATGGAACCCACCTAGAGTTAAAGACAGGGTGAGTGCCATATATCAACGCGAGGAGAATGTCGGAGGCGAGTTTTCTCTTAAAACCTCCACATTAAATGAATTTAACGCCGTGAAGAGAGGAGGCTTGAAAAATAGGGTTCGTTATTTCAGTGGGTCGAGGGTCTTGGCTAGTATTAGGAGAAGGGTCTTGGGCCAGACAGACTACGAAATGATCGAGTCGCCACGTCACTAAAGGATTCTCGTGCTTTTGAGAAGTGCTGGGTTCCGTTCAATGGACATTTGGGTTAGTTTACATCGACATAATAATAGGAAATGTGTTCTGAATTGCGCTATCTTGGAATTAGATAAGGAAAGTCCCGCGAATCTTAGTCATTCAATAGGCCTGCATGAATGAGCGAATTTAAGAGCGGCGCTTGATACAAGCGCTCTACATGTCCGGCCACAGCCGTAAATTTTTGGCTTCTCCGCTTTCATGCTATTCGAAAATGATCAGCTCAAAAAGAACTTTCGCAACTTGAAACCTTTTCTTCTTTGATAGATATATTTATTAAAGGAAAGTCATACGGCTAAAACCTTCGAGTAAACCAGTGGCTTGAAAGGTGAAAAACAACCTTTAGTGTGTCAAACAGTTTCTTGTACGATGAGCAAGCTGACCTAACTAGCATCTTGGTAGTTTGTTGTTGCTATTATTTTTATCATAAATTAGGAGTGTTTTTGTTTTTTGCAACTGTTACTAAAAGTGTCAACCCAAATTGACGCGCTACACTTCACGTCAAACTAAACACATCCAAATGTTAAAAATTCCAGAATATAAGTTTCAGAATTTCAACTTCTTCAATGAGGATCAGTTAACTTGATCTTTCAATCCAATAGTTTCGGTCCAATAGTTTCGGTCGAGCCTATGAAATAGAATAGGGGACCCCTATCTCTTGCACACTTATGGGCGTTCTTCGGCATGACGGATGTTAAAGCTCTTATCTTGCATCCAATAGTGCGCAAGTACATGTGACAACAATATAACCGTACTTTAGTTAACCCTTTATTTCACCTAAGCCTCAAAGGTCATATGACACATAGCTTGCATTAAGGAAGCCACACTACGCGGGTCTACAACGCAATAATAAAAAACAACATTCATATTAACTAACAAATCAAGAATCAAAGCTTGTCATCTGTCAACTCACAAAGCCAACAAAGCACCGGCAACCATCGCAACTGCACCTGCAGCGTACTGCTTGTTGGCAGCAGCGTGGAAAGTGGACACGTTAGCAACGGTGAGTGGGCAGTGAGAAACTGTGGATTCACAAGAGGTGATGGTAATCAAAGTCGAAGTAAGATCCGTGACAGTGGAGTTGGCACCAGCAGAAACAGAGGCAGCAATGGCAGCAAGGGAAGCGAGAGTAGAGAATTGCATTGTATGAGCGAGAGACTAGGTTAAGTGATTGAATAAAAAGGGGGGTACTTTACGAAAGAGCCAGGGACACTTCATCTTATATAGTTGGAGATTCCACCAGATCTGGGGTACATCAAGCTCACATGAGGGAGCCATACCGGCAGAAATGCTAAGCCTCCTTCCTGATTTGGAATGTGGGTTCCCCTATCCAGCAGATCTGGCAGAGCGCCCATCTTGTGTGCATGCAACGTGCTTAATCGTACAAAAAATAGATATAAAGGCGCAACTTTATACCTTCGAGCGGTCATATTTACTTCTCAAATCAAAAAAGACAATGCCACGCTCAAGTTCGAGCACGCGAGTCTAGTTTTTTATGGTTGTTCCGAGTGATGGACCAGAACTATTGCAGTTATATTGTCCCTTGCCTCTAAGCAGCACACAGGATGTCACTCGCAAAGGATAAAAACAAATACGCTCGCGTTGTTGTTATCGACACTTTGTCGATCTAGTAATGCACAACGCGATACGCGACATGCACAAACCACGCCTTTGTTTTGATTTGGGTGTTTCAGATTAGCTTTCACTCGTGCTATTCTCTTACTTAAAGTGTTAACTTTCTTATTTCAGTATCTGAGGTGAAGTGTCTCTTTGGTTATCATTCGAGGAATTTTGTGCTGCCCTGGGACCCTGATCCATGTAGATTCAGTCACTTTTGGAACGAGGTGATTGGGGCATTTGCATCTCCTGTTCGTATAGCATAATTTGGTCTATTCACAAGTACTCAACGAGAAACCCCTCTTTGAAGAGATCGAATGTTAAACAAAACACTGCCTTGTCTCTTCTGGTCTCGTATGCCAGCCTCGCAGCCTCAAGAATAAATTTACGAAGGTGGTACTAGTACTATGAATATTTATACTAATCTAATGTTCAGTTGTTTAACTAGTTTGTGGATTGAAATTAAGGATGAGTCTGAGACTATTCATGAAAATCTTGATGTAGATAAAGTTGAACGAATTTGAATTGCGCACCATTCACTGTTTGAATTTTCTCCAGCTGCAACAATGTTCTTGACTGAGTCGACTTAAAAGCCCGGTTATCTCAAGTTTAATTTGAGAAACTCTTTCCACAATCATCTCTTCTTTGGAAAGATAACTGGTCAGAACTCTCCTGATATTAAATGTGTGACGACACATATTGGCCAAGGTTTTCAATCCAGCAACAGATATGCGACAGTGAAAACATTTGCTAGATTTACCAAACAAATTTTTTAGAGAAATTTTATTATTATATAGTTAAACAGCTATATCATAAAGGAGCTAGCAGCTTATTTGAAAGGCAGGGCTATTGGGGAAGTTTTGGTCAAGGACTAGATCAGAGTAGAAGAGTGCATAGGCAAAGGGTTGTTTGTAGTCTTCATAGGGGGTTCTTTTGTGATTTCCCGATGAATTGTAAGAGGTAGTACCCAATGGAATACTACTTGGTGTATTTTCTGGGATGTTACCGGGAGTTTTCCAATAAGTTTGTGTATGAGATTCCATGATATCATCCATAGAGGTGTCCAAGGAATTGATCATGAAAAAATACGAATCAGCTTCAATGGGTCTTCGCGACTGATTTTCCACAGAGGGTTCATGTGCAGTGGTGTCCAAGAAATTGATCATGGAGATACCCAAATCAGCTTTGATAGGACTATGCTTCCGAGTTCCCACAAAGGAGTCATCCGCAGTTTCCAAAGAAATGTCCCATTCAAATCCATGAGGCCAACCGAGCGAAGCATCAATGGGAGCACCAAAATTAGCCTGGAAAGACGTAGAGAAAGCTACTAAGCGATTGTCAACATGTGCAGCCTTGTCGTTAGGTGTAGTCTCTCTAGAGCTCGGCTGAGTTTTCTCACAATCTTCTTCTGACATATCCATCAAGGCCCAGAAAGTGTTCTTACTTGGCAAAATGCTAACTTTTGATGTGTCAGAGACTTTATCAGTTACCTTCGTGAAGAACTTTCTACTTCTGTGCTTCTTGGCTGGAACCTGCCAATCCGAAGAAGAAATTCTCTTTGGGGAAGCGTGAGGCGCAGAGATCCGACTCCAGGACTCGGGGGACTCGTCAAATTTATCTGCAGCCAGTCTCTGGGGTTTAGAAGGCAGCTCAACAACTAGTGAAGGGAGAGACTCCATTGTGATTTCTGCTGATGAATCTATGTTAGGAGTAGCTGCTTCTTTGTGCCCCTCCTGAAATGGAGACATGGCCGAAGTAGCGGTCAGGATGACCAACTGAGGACTCCTCGAGAAAGTCAAGATGGGAGAAGACACCAGGGCAACCCCGGGAGTGGCCTCAGAAGCATCTTTTTTCTCGATAATGCCATTACACTCTACACTTTTTGTTGCTATTTTGCATCCCTTCAAACAGGAGAATTGGCCGGTGTATGTGGTGGAGGAAGAGATGGAATTATAGCTGCCCGCAGCTAATTCTTCTCTCTTAGTTTCCATCAAGGCAGGAACTAGAGAGGTTCCGAGAGCCAGGGAACGAAAATAAAGACTGATTTGGGCAAAGACCCAAGTGGTAAAAAAATGGGTAAGCGCAGGTTGAGAGTTCCGGGAAATCAGAGCGAAGAGGCCGGAAAGGACCTGAGTTTGCGAAAGCATTTGTTTTTGTGTGTTTACGAGAAAGAAAAAAAAATAGAAAAACGAAGGGGAAAAAGCGGGCAAGGGGCTTCTTAAATACACAATTTTTTGGTCAGCATGATATGAAATGAGGTGATAAACGCGTACCTGTCAATTGGATGACATTGAGGTATGGGAATTAGCGCGTAGGTGAAAAGGGCGCAAATGCGGCCGGCTGCAAAAAAAAAAGTGAGAAAATCGGAAACAATTCTCAGATGAGCGCCTATAGTTCATATTTCTTACCATGTGCGTATCTTCGGCATTAAATTTCATTTGCAAGTTTGTTGAAAGTCAATTCTCATTTCTTTGCTCTGGAAAGGCCACAAGGAAGAATTACTGTATGCTCTTGATCAATTTTGTGACCTCTTACTAAAATATCTACACGATTGATGGTACAATCCTAGCCGCCCATTTAGTGAGTAAGTTGATATGCGTTTCTGTGCATGATAGGGGTGGGTCCTTCGGTCGATTCGGAGGAATTAAAGAAAGCTGAAAAGAAAGATTCCGAGCATCAAATGGGGGAAAATCTACCAATATATGGGTGGTACTGAAATATATTAGATGCTATTAAGGTTTCGCTTCAAGATGTGGTAGTCAAAAAAGAACCGGAGAACACGGGTAGAGTGAACATACCCATGCATTGTGAGAGAAAGTTTATAAGGCCCGCCAGGTCTTCTAAGACTGGTTTTGAAACCCCCGACTATTAAACGAGGGCTAATTGAAAGCAGCCCTGGAATTGACATTCTTCCGCGTGTACCAGCTCACGAAGTCCTTGATTGATATTCTGATTCTCCTGATATCCTTGTTTGGAAGCGCGATACTGATGGTGCCAATGAGCTTGTTGATTTCCTGCTCGCTGGCATTAGGCAAAGAAGAGGCAGCTTCTTTCAACCACAAGATAGCCTGCTCGGGGTTTGGAGACACCGTCAATATTTTAATCACAAGGTCGTTCCCGTCAACATCGTTATAGAACTTGTGTATAAGTCCTTGAAGAACTACCTCGAGAAGC
This sequence comes from Metschnikowia baotianmanensis, assembly GCA_030565705.1. Classification (NCBI taxonomy): domain Eukaryota; kingdom Fungi; phylum Ascomycota; class Pichiomycetes; order Serinales; family Metschnikowiaceae; genus Metschnikowia; species Metschnikowia baotianmanensis. The sequence continues at coordinate 2,555 of JAJMCI010000388.1, read as the reverse complement.
TTTTGCGCGTGGCCAGTCATCAGCAAGAACTTTTTCACGTTTTGCTTGATTGCCTCGTGGTCTCCTTCAAAGAAGGAGACAGGTGGATACTCGGATCCCCATGAGATGTAATCGATGAAGAAGTGGACACATGCCATCAAAGGATTGTACTCCTCGGAAACCTTGAGTGCCACCACTCCGGTCTCAAAAATAGAGGTCATAAAATGCTCGTTTCCAGCAACCTTGGTGGGGTAGAACATAAGCAAATGACTGGCCATGTTGAAGTAGTCCTCGATGACATCGGGAATACTACGGATATCGATGTTTGAGTTGCTTCCGAACAACTCCATCACGGATCCGCTCTGAGAGATAGCGAGAGGGTAAATCACCTGCTCGCAAATTTCGTCGGAGAATTCCTCGCTACACTGAGTGATGACTCCGGTGACCCACAAGAAACAGCCAAAGTACGTTTTCTGAAATCCTTGGTGTAGGAGCTGGGAGATGTCTCCCAAAATAGGTGAGATGTATCTGGTGCTGCCATTGACTGCGTTTCTGATCACTTTGCAGAACGATTCGCAGATCTTCAACAGGTCGCCGTATCTTCCGTAAACCAAAGGCAACAATGGCCAGATTTTTTCCATGAACACGTTGGCGATAGGAAACTCGGGGAGGGAGTAGTCATTGCAACGCGAGATCTTCAAGAATATGCTCAAGACCTCCGCCTCATCGGCCAAGGCACTGATGGCCACGTTGTCTTCGGTTTGTGCGGAAGAGCAAAGCTCATTGATTTTTCTTAAGGTAGGCTCCAAAAACGTTTCAGCAGCCCTATACTGGTCGGCGAGGGGGATTTTGTTGATCACGTGACTCAAGCCGTCAACCATATCGTAGGTCGCCTTGACGTCCAAGGCGGTGGCCACCTGTTGGTAAAGCATGTAGAGTTGCTCCAAGTAATTTACAAGGAGGGACGCGCAGTCCTGACAGAAAAACATGAGAGCCTGCGATGTAGCATTGATGATCTCTGTTCCTGCCTGCTTTGCGGATTCGAAGCCTTGGATGATGTAGTTGAGCTGTGGTTCCAAGAACTCTGGGTTGTTTGCTGTCCATTCCGAGTACCGGCCCAAGACCAATGTGGTGGCGTACCTGATTTTTGGGTGCTCGGGTAGCTGGACAAGCATCTGCATGATGACAGGCAAAATTTTCTTTTCCTTCACGGAGACCTCCTTGGCCATCACACGCATTCCAAAGAGCGGAGCCTCCAAATACTGCCATTGTGCATTTTGCGACACAAGTTCCTTGATCTGCTGGAAGGGCACATCCAAGGATTTCTGTGAGCCGACAACGACGCAGCAGTCCTTCAACACATCGCCCATCTCATAGCGAAAGTCTTTGAACTTGTCTTCCTGCTCCTTGTCACCGTCGAAAAGATCCTCCGGATTGTCACCAAGAGGGTATTGGAGATGCTTGATGATGACCAGAATCAACTCCAAGTATATCGGCAGGAATTCGGCACGTGACTGCTCAAATCTTGGCAACGTCAACATTTGCTTGAGCTGGTACCAGAAGTAAAAAGTGTACTTGACCACGTCCAAATCCTCGTCGTATTTACAGCAGCGCAAGAGAATCTCGACCAAAGGCTTGAAATGCGCTGGATTTTTCGCAATGAGCACGTGCCACGACTCACCGGCCTCAACATAGATCCGAGTGAGCCCGTTGAAGATGTCAATGTCCTCCAACTTCTCAGGAAGTTTCGAGTAATGCTCATATGCCTGCAAAAGCTGTTGGTACAACGCGTCGATCAACTGATAGTTCTCAATATCCCTGGTTTCTTTGAGAATCAGGCACACACACTCCGTCGCACTGTCAAAAGTCTCGTCTTGCGCCAAGGACTCGAAAATGAGCGAGGCGAGCGAATTGATGCCCAAGACATCCTCAATAGGACATTCTTTGATCCAGCTATTCAAGCAGTCGAGCACCAACGCGCGGTGTGTGGACCCGCTGTCGATGAGGTTTGTGAGGAGTAGTAGCACGTGCTGCACGTTGTCGGTGATCAATTCTTTGATGCGAGAGTTGAACTCGTCATCGGTTAAAGGCGTTTTGTTGGCATCGGTCAACTCCTCCGGCAAGCTCTTCAAGAACTCCAAAAGAGCTGGGACGTTCTCGGAGGTCAGGAGCCGTCCCGTGATGTCATTTATAGCGCCGTGCCAGCCCAAGTACTGGAGGGCCAACTGGCAAAGAGCCAAAGACAATTGAGTACGGATCAGCTTTTCCTTTGCCGCATAGGCAGTGAGCATCTCGAGCATCGAGTCCTTGAGTTGCGGGAGGGCTTCACTTGGAAGCTGCAGTAAGTCGTAGGTCGCCTTGGAGCGCAAAGTCTGGGCGGCAAACATGCGGTACTCCAAGGGAGAACTCGCATCGGAAAGAAGCAGATGCGAGAGTTCCCAGGCCTCGGGGGACTTCTGGAAAGACTCTAAGAACTCCGTGGCCTCCTTCTTCTGCGCCTGCAGCACCGCCGGCGTGTACATGGCCGAGAGTGCCTGCTGAACCTGTTCCATGATGAGATATATATATTTTTTTTT
>JAJMCI010000387.1:0-13356 GCA_030565705.1 Metschnikowia baotianmanensis | reverse complement strand
TTTTTTTTTTTTTTTTTTTGATAGATTCATCGATTAGAGGAAAGCTCAGAAGTTACCTTCTAGGCTCAAAAACTATACAGTTATATATAAAACCTCTAACCCATTTCGAGGTCCCATCTCACGAATCACTTAAAATGATTCCGACCTGACCTCACCTATGTATTGAAATTGATTTTGTCAACTACCCAAAGGATGAATCGCTTTCCAGGCTTTAGATATCTGCCTAGTTTTTTTGGGGAGCTCAAAAGTTAACAATAGGGTAGAGGTCTTAATTGAATTGGTTTTCCTTTGTATGAGATGGGAATTCATGGAAATTCTCTTCAAGTTTTGAAGCTGGTTTTATGAGCACAGACTAACACCGCAGAGTAATTTGATACACAAGTGGATATCTGCGGAAGAGACCAAAATGGAAACATGAAAAATGGTCGGCAAAAATTGAATATGAGCTTTTTGTTTTGACTTTCTTCAAAAACTACACATTCCATTATTTTTTATATCATATAAGACTCTTCAACACTCTCAAAATCTTGATCGGGACATGAAAACTAAATAATTTACAAAAGGGACGGACACGCTACTATGAGTTAGGTAGCGCGAGAAAGAATGTACGATGGGCCTCACGTGAAATTGCCCCAGACGCAATTTTTTTTTCGAAAATATGATGAGGAAAAAGATTCTATAAACTTGACAGCAATAAAAACTGGACTCTTGAATCTTCACTCTCATTTATAGAATGATAGAAGATATAGCAGATGTGTGCTAAGCTCACGTGACAAGTAAAAAGAGCCAACATTTCAGTACGGGCATCAGCCTACAATTCAAAAAGCTCGGCTTCATTAAAAAATTAAAGAGCGAGTTGGGTCGAGGTTTTCAGTTGTATTTTTTTCTTAAATGCTTTCCTCTAATCAATGAATCCAACAAAAAAAAAAACGCATCTTTCAAAAAAAACCTCCAATCCCACTCGAGGTAAACTTCATCCCATTTTTTATTCGAGTGCTAATTTCGCACATGTTTTTCAAGCGATTGCAACACGCGTCATGACTGCGAAAATTTGGCCCATCTTCAAAGCTGCTCTCCTCCGTAATCCATAGTTTTTTTTATTTGAGGAAATACATTGATATGCACTCAACAAACAACTTATGAATATATAAAGAGTGGGATAAGTAAGATGCAGAGTACATTCAATTTTGGCAATCATGCCATTGTTCGGTGTCCAGGTCAACACTAAGTCGAAGTCAGGTCGGAATCATGGAAGGTGATTCAATAGATGTGACCTCGAGTTGAAAAGAGTTTTTGTGTATGGCTGTACAGATTTTGGGCTTTGAAGATACCTTTTACGGAAAGAATGTGACTACTCATTGTTTCTCTATTAACTGTGGCATTCTCCTTGCCGAATTCTGAACACCATGCTCTAAGATATGAGCTTATTGAAAGGAGAATTATACAAAAAGATCTTAGAAGAAATGGGTGGGTGACTATCAAATCACACCAGTTGCTGTTCCAGATTTCCATATGCCACAAGACCTATTTTGCAACGTGTTTTGAAATCAACTTGGGCCACATTCAAACAACATGGTGTACAGATCATTCCCTTCTGAAGAAGACCTGTGAGCTATAACAGCCATGAGAGAATAAACAAATCAAAACAAAACAAAATATTTCAAAACATATCGAATCAAAATCAAACAAATTAAAACATGTCAAACAAGCAAACGAATCGACCTCTCTTACGACACGGCTCCTATACTTAGCACGACAGTTTTATTCCTACCGTTTAGGCTTGGCCGGCCACTCTAGTCTTCTCCTTTGCTCTCTCATACTCACTCTCGACCCAATCTGCCAACACATTCCAGGCTTCTTGCAACTTATTTTTTTCCCCAAAGGCCCGAACTCGCGCCACAAGAGTATCGACTTTGTCCTTCAAAGTGTGGAGTTTCGCAGGATCCACTAGTCCCTCAAAGTCCACTGTCTCTCTGACCTCAGTGACCATCCCTGCAATTGCCCGCAACGCTTTCTTCCCATTTTCTTTCGCCCCTTCGTTGTTGAAGAGAACACTTGCCGTCCACCAAGTAGCAGGTCGTAAACCCTGGAACCCTTGGCTAATCTCACAGTGTGCAGACGTGTTGTGACTCTGAGTGCACATTTCATTGGCGACACCCGTGACATTGTACAAAAGCCTGTCGAGAACCCGGAGCTTTCCCTTATATGTGCCCTCTTTTCCTGTAATGAGCTCGACTACCTTGAGCAGGACTTTTGCGGCGGAGTACGCGTCCCAAAGGGGCACAAACCCTGTGAGGTTGACTGTGTTTCCTGACAATGTCTTCTGCAACTGAGCATTTGAGTTCTGAATCACCCCGTATAAGTATTCCAGGGGCATGTTCCAGGTAAAGTACGAGGCGTCTTTCTCGTTTGGTGTCTGATTCGCATCTGAGACCCCAACTGGTTCCACTCTTTTCGAGTTCCTTGCGGCATACAAATCTTCCCCTACATTTCTCTGTGAATCTGCGGTGTCCTCGTCAAGCTGATAAAGCCGAAAGTTCTCTGGGGAAAAGTTTGAAACACTTGAAACACTTGAAAGAATGTCACGTTTGTCAGCAGTACGCAAGTAGCTGGCTTCCACGGCTCCTGCTGCGGCAATCAAGACAGAAATGCTGAAAAGTTTCATGATTTGATCTGAGAATTCAATTATTTGAGATTTTGATTTTCATTTCACAGGAACAGGCACTATTTGTAGCCCCACGAGTCTGTGGTGCCGATGGAATTTGATAACTGATGAGATTTCAAACTCGGCATTTCTGCGCCAGGCTGGTCTTGATGGGGACGAGAACAATGGTAGCCTGGGCCGGCAATTTAAAGTCTAATTTTCTCGGGTTATCCTCTTTTTTCAACTTGCAAGTTTCTCGAAGAGGCTCCTAGGACAACTCTATCTTGAGTCCTAAAATCTAGCAAATTTTCAGAACCCTGGTCTATTTAAATCATGCTAACATAATCTCTTAAATGCAAAAACAGTCTTTGCTTTGTAGTTGAGGCTGAGCAAATCTTATTTTTGGTTAGTCAGTCCCAGATTCCATATGATTAAGCATGGTTATTCCTGAGTCGGAACTTCTGCCCAATTGTGTTGTGTGAGATGCTCGTGTCCTTTAAAGAGCGTGTACCGTCTTCCATCATTGTTTTTATTATTTCAGTCGGAATTTTCAAAAGGGTGAATGGATTTAAATACGCATAGCCTATTTCTTCCGGCAAGAGAGAAAAATGGGCTTTGACTATTTCATTTGTTAATTCATCCGAGACTCTGTCAGTGCTTTCAAAGTTACACTAAACTGCACCCAAAAAAGCAGAGGCAGGGCAATTCGAACAGGATTCAGGCCTTGATTCAATATTGATTGCCAAAGTACTTCGAGACGTATAAATTCGAATTCATGTTTGCAGGTGTGAAATGTTGGGTCTGGAGTTGACCGAATGATTCTAAGCAAACCTTGAAGTTGCGACAGGAATTCTGAAACGATAGAGAGAAGAATGCACACTATTTCCATGGGTTTTTAGGCAAATGTCCCATATAATTGCCATTGATCTGTCATTGGCCCACATCCATTGAAGGTTACAATTATCTGCTGAAACTTTCATCTATGAAAATTTAGTGGATAGCGCTACGATTCCGAGCGACATTGATTCAATTGAAATAATGCAAACTTTTTTTTTCATGAAAAATGCACTGTTATATCAGACGGACACTGCATATGGGTGTACGGAGAAAAGAATGTGGTTCTACCATGACCCGGTAATAAAACACGATCAATTTATTTCAGCTACTGGAATTCTTCAAAGCACGAAAGGAGATATTGACGTGCATTTCCTGAAATATCTCCAGTTTAAATTTGTTCACTAAAGGATGCATGACATCCGTTGAGGTATTCAGCCTGAAAACGACTTGAGCAATTGAAACACCCACTCACTTCTCGAGGACTTTACGAATCGAGTCCAGGATATCATACATTTGACAAGAAGCGAGACTACTACTTATAATAATTCGGGGGTGTATTGTGGATGGCTCGAAGCTAAGGAGATCATCAAGAAGCGTCTCGAGAATATCGAGTCAGATGTAAGTGAACACCTTAAGAGAGAGCAAGGCCCGAGAAGAATGAAATTTATTGCTGTCCTTTCTAGTTTTCTTATAGAGAGTATTTCTGGTTGAATCTCCGTCCCTTTTATTTCCCTAGTTGAGTGTGTCCTAGGCTCACGTAATCACTTTTTCCTGTCTTGAATATTATGTGTGCCTTTGGGCATTTGCTTCCGAATCCGGGATTTCTTTTCAAGTGAAGCCGCCTTTGACCACGTGTCATTTCCTTGACATTGTTCATATGATCATCGTGCCAAGCGCCAAACCCTTTTATCAGTATCGAAAGAGCAATGGCTCTATGCACGCCCATGCGCCGGCGGGCCATGTCTGCAGTATATATCCTGCACATTATCCACCATCTCCATCTGCATCGAAATCCACCCCATCCCATTCGATCAAATATCCACCCAAAACCACCAAAACTACTCCAAAATCTCCAGAATTTCTCATGACGTCACCCTTCGACCAAAAGAAAGCACTGATCCTACGCGAGATCCTGGGAAACTCCGAGGACGCGCCCGACGCGTCGCCCAAAGGAACCATTGATGTGCTCTGTCTCCCATTAATAGAAACCATAAATGCACATTCAGATATGGTTACGACGTCGCTGTGTTCTGGCCGTGTCTCGGTGTTTTTGGAGGGAAACAAGACGAAAACCCAGATCGGCGCCAAGGGCAATGAAGGAAGATGGTTATTTGTCACGCACGACCCAAAAGACATGCAAAACTGGCACGAATCCGTGGATTTCACATATAACTCGGGGAAACTTCCAGAGCTAGAGAATGCGGGGAATAGCAGTTCCGAAAGTGTTACCCGCTATGTGCTTTTCAAGTTCGAGCCGTTGATTTTGCACGTGAAATGTCGCGACTCAGCGAGTGCCAATCTCCTATATTCCACAGCCATGGCATGTGGATTCAGAGAGTCGGGCATCGGAAGCAACCATATAGTCGGGATCCGGATCCTGATCAAGTTGGACATTCCGATCGGATTCTTGAATGGTGAGGAAATCGTGCTGTTGGTGAGCCCGGCATACTTGAAAGTGATCACGCAACTTTCCTTGGACAGATTCAAAGAGAACTTCCGCAAAATGGAACAGTTGGACGAGGCCATCAAGAATATGAAGACAGCAGAGACGAAAGCCGATGAGACAAAGGAGGAAAGACGGCTCCGAAAAATCAAGGAGGGAATGGAGAGACGTGAATCTGTTCGAGCCGAGAAAGAGAAGAAGAAACAGGAGAAACTAGAAAAGCTTGCGACAGAGTCAGGCACTGCCGCGACAAGTGCCAGTACATGAACAGGTTTCGGGTCCCAGGTTCTTCCACGACTAGTCATCTATCATTAAATTCAGTACATACCTCGAAAAGTGGGAATTAAAGACCCGTGTGTGCCCATAGAGAGTAGGCTCCCCTAGGCAGATCTTTCACTCATGCATTACTGTCGTTGGCGGTGGACTCAGGTTGGGAAGATGAGTCCTCCTGGTTTTCTCCGTCTTGGCCACGAGTCAGAGGGCCCAGTGGTTGCTCACTCGTGATTGCGTTGTCGCTACCAGAATTGCCGTTTTGTGGTGTCTCAGAATCCTGGGTCGAGCGATGCCCGGATGGGTTCGGGAAGGCGAGAGGATTGCGCCAGAAGTTGACGTCTGAGTTCATCGTCACCACACCGCTTGGGGTTCTTCGGCTGGCGACACCCGTGGCGAAAAGAGGTTCCGAGCCAGGAGGGTTTGCCTCTCTGGATCTACGCACTCTTCTGAAGTAGTTCTGGATGTTGTTTATCACCGGCGAGAAGGGCGGGTTTCTCTCTCTGTCGTTTCCAGACCCACGAGTCGCGTCTAGCGGTGTGCTGGGAGTCTCTCTAGGTTGACTGTTTCTTCTTGACGACTGATTAAAAATCACCAGGGTCGCTCTCCGCAAAAACCCTGGGAGACCGCGCTCTTCATTCGAAGGTCTGCGAGAGCCGCCTCGATCCTGACCCGTGGCTTGAGAGGTCTCATCGGTGTTTTGTGGACTTGATTCAGCATGCGCAGAGACATTATCTCCGCTTGGTTGAGACCTTTCTGTGGACTGGTTCAATGGCCCCCCTGCTAGATCGTCTAGTCCGCCAAATCGTATGTAGCTGATGGGTGGATAGTCACCGCCTCTAGCAGGCGGTTGTTCTGGGTCAGCCACAGAAAGACGGCAAAGTGGGCAGCTCGTCTTATCCTTGAGCCACTGCGCCAAGCACGACCGACCAAAGACATGGTTGCAGGGCATTTGCAAAGGCGTGTGATCGAATTCTTCCTCACAGTCGCACAAGTAAACTTTCTGGTTGGCATCTTCGTCCTCGTTGTTGTCCGCATTTGCGCCTTGCGGAGAGTCTGTGGGATTTGCATCTGCAGAGGGTGGGTTCTCGAGTTCGATCTGCGATGATATGGAGGAGGAATGAGGCTCAGGTGTGGCAGACGCAGAGGACACATAGCGGTTAGAACGGAGCTTTCTCTTCTTAGTGGTGATGAGCTCCTCCACGTCTATCGCGGGGGCTTGCTCGTACTGCTCAAAGCACACTGCGCACCTATTGTCGGCGAGCTCGTCCACGTTCAACGACTTGAACGACTGGAACTTCTCGAGCGTGATGCCGGGCTTGGGCTTGGGCCCGTTGTGGACCAATGCAGAGTACGCCATGCGCGTGGCCAAGGAGATGAACAGCGAGATGATGTGCGGCTCGCGGTTGGTGGCGTTGTTGGGGATCGTGACCACGAGCGAGCCCGTGCGGCCCGGCGCCGGCTCGTCCGCGGTGTCCAAAAACATGTAGTTGACGGTGATCACAATCGCACCCAGCTGGTCTCCTGGCGAGCCCGTCGTCAACACCGTGGCACCGTTGATGTTGCGGATGCTGGTTGCCGACGCTGCGGCATCTGCCTCGGATCCCCTTTCAGCGGGGGCGCCAATGTCGGGGTCAATCGGCCTGGCCACAGCGGGCGGGTGGCCGTGCAGTCCATCGGTGGCCCCTGGCGCCAGAGAGTCTGCGTTGGGGTCCGCCTCCTGCCCGGCGCCCATGACGGCATCGAGAATCTCGTCGAAAAGATTAATCGCCGCGTTTGTCGGTGCATGGTCGTCGGACCCGGGCTCCACAAGCGTTTCTTGCCCAGAGTCCCGACTCTCGCCGGGACGGGTATTTCCGGAACCGCCTGCGCCGTCCGCTCTTTCGTTCCCTTCATTCCCTTCGCTCCCTTCGCCCCCTGTGTCCCGGTTCTGCTCGCGTTCACGTTGTTCCCGTTGGTTCGTCACTTGGTTGAGGAGGTACAAGCCGATCCGCTGGGCAAGCAGCTCGGACATGCCCTCGAGCAGCGCCTCTGGGTTGTTAGGAAAGGTGAACGTTTGCGAGAACACGTCGTCCATGGGCCGGTAGTGGTCGTGCGCGTCGTCGGACGAAGGGGCGCCGCTGGTGCTGATGCTGGTGCTGGGGGCTGCGTTTTCGGCACCATTGCGTGCACCTGCACCGCCAGTGTCACTGATTCCATTGATGGCGTCATTGCCACCGCTATTGCTAATGCTGTTGTTGTTGCTAATGATGTTGCCGCCGATATTGCCACCGATATTACTAATGCTGCTGTTGCTGTTGATGTCGGCTGACCCAAGCCCGGATGCTAGGTTTATAGGCGCATTAGTCAGCAGCTCTTCCGGGTTTGAAGCCGGGCGTGCCTCGGAATGTGGGTCATAGCTTGAACTTGAACTTGAACTTGAGCCTGAACTCGGGCTTGAACTAGTGGGTGAGGTCTCGCTAGCGTTTGTATTCGAATTTACAACTACCGGATGGGAAGGAGTCCCGGCGTTTTCAGAGCCGTGGTTATGTTGGGAACGAGGCGGGGGTGCCATGGTCAGATATGCTTGGGATGTGTGGTTCTTGCGTTTCTTCGTGGTTCTTCGAGCTTCTTTCAAATGTGGCCAGATTCGGAGTCCAGGGTCTGGGATTCTCCTTACTTTCCGAATTCTTGATTCCTAAATCAAAGAGTCAAAATGACCGGCAGTAATGGTGAACGCCCGGCGGGATGGGGCGGGGAGTGGCGGGGGCGTGGGTCACGGAATGATACGGCATGCGTGTTTCAGGTGTGGCGGGTCCTGAAACGGCGTGAAGAGAGAAGAGAGAAGGGAAGAGGGTATATAATATATATATATGCTGAACAAAAGAAAATGTTGTGAAATATGGGTGTAACTGTACGGCAAAAAAAAAAGATCGGGGTACGGAACACGGAGTATGTCTGCAGACCACAAATCGGATTACTAAACACGAGCCAGGCGAGACAGGCGAGAAAAAAGGTTGGCGAGAAAAAAGGTTGGCGAGAAAAAAGGTTGGCGGGTGCAGGTTGGTTCGTGATCACAGGTTTAAGTGAGGGCAATTGGAATGAGAAGAAGTGACGGGGAGAAGTTTGAGAGAAGTGACGGGGAGAAGTTTGAGAGAAGTGACTGAAAATTGAGAAGGGAGTGAGAATTGAAAAGAAAAACGTGAGAAGTGAGCCAGGGAAAGTGAAAATGAGAAGTGAGCAGAGAAAAGTGGGAATGTGCAACGAAAAAGCGGAAATGAGCTTTGAGAAATGGGTAATTGGAATGACGCGCTAAGATATGAGAGCGAGAGACGAACTACTGCTTTTTCCGAGGCTGGGAAAAGAGAACGAAGGTGAAAAATCAATGTGCGGAAAGTGTATGGTTCAGGGGTGCGAAAAAAGAGGGGCGGGTCTTTTCTCGCTGTTCTACTTCCTGGATGCTATTGAAATGATAGATGGTTGAGAAAAAAGGGAGGTTTGGTTGATGGAAAAGAGGATATTTGAAGTGTTGTTTAGCTTAATAGTTAATAGATAAGAGAGTTAAGATAGAGAGAGTTGAGATAGAGAGAGTTAAGAAAGAGAGAGTTAAGATAGAGAGGGGGAAGATAGAGAGAGTTAAGATGGAGAGGGGGAAGATAGAGAGGGGGAAGATAGAGAGAGTTAAGATAGAGAGAGTTAAGATAGAGAGAGGGAAGATAAAAGAGAGTGGAGATAGAAGAGAGTGGAGATAAAAGAGAGTTATGATAAAAGAGAGCTAAAATAAAAGAGAGCTAAGATAAAAGAGAGAGTTGAGATAGAAGAGAGCTCAGAAAAAAGAGAGTTTCGATAAAAGAGAGCTAAGATAAAAGAGCTAAGATAGAGGAGAGTGAAGACTAAGGAGAGTTGACATACAAGAAAGTCAAGATAAAAGACAGTTAAGATAAACAAGAGCGAAGATAAAAAAGAGCTAGGATAAAAGAGAGCTGACATGAAAGAGAGCTAAGATAAAAGAGAGCTGACATGAAAGAGAGCTAAGATAAAGGACAATCAAGATAAAAGAGCTAAGATAAGAAAGAGTAATGCCCAAAAGAGTGATGTGCAGAAAGAGTTAAAAGATAAGAGAACTAAAATAAGACAGTCAACATAAATGAGAGGGGGCGGCGCGTAAGCACGGAGGATGGATGACCAGGGATCGGCTGAATGACGGATGGTGGGTATTTCAGCATGATATGAAGTGATAAAATGACGGGCATCAGAATCGGGCAGTCTTGGAAAGTCCTGGGGGTCACGGAGTTAGAAGACGGTCACGAGCTATGGTCCCGGAGTTAGACGGTCACGAGCTATGGTCACGGAGTTAGACGGCCACTATATATGGTCACGGAATTAGCCGGCCACTATATATGGTCACACGGGGGCACGGGGAAACTGGGGGAGGGGGTGTTTGCAGTGTTTGAAGTGTTTGGAGTGAGGGAGTGATACTGATTCTTGAGAGTTTTGGGGTTTTGGAGTTTTGGAGTTTTGCAGTTCATGGATTATCCTAGAAATCGTATGGGCTCGGCACGTACTTTCCAAATGTGAAACAGACGGCTTGGGGAAGACGGAATCTGGGACGACGGATCGGGTGAAAACAACAAGTCTGGTTCCAGGAGGGAATGCACATCAAGCGGTTTTCTCATACCTGGTCTTCTCATACCTGTCGTTTCATACCAGGTCTTCTCCCATCAGGTCCTCATTTCTGATCTTCATATCTTTTGAGAGCACACTCCTCCTAGCACACGGAATTTCGGGACCTTAGAAAACACCCGAGTTCTCGCTTATTCCTTCTCTTTTTCACGTTTCCTTGCCGTTTTTCTGGGCCCTTCTCGTGCCGAGGCCTAGCCGGGAGATTGCGGCAACCGACCGTTTCGCAGCCACATGTAGTTTCCAATTTGGGTATCAAACATTGGGTGACATAGAGGGAACAAAGGGGACGAATATAGGCGAGGAATGGCTCTATTGTTTTTTTATCGAGACCGTTATTTTTGCACAAGCAGAAAAAAAAAGGCTTTTTCATTCAAACATGGCCCATCTTCATCTTCTCAGTTACTCTTCCTGTTGACAGTGCTGAAAATGCTCCACGATACTACCAATCCGTCAAAGAGATTCAACATTTTCAGTGGTTCTTTTCGAGGCGGAGCATTACCCTCTGTGGGTTCGGAATGTGTTTTAAGCGATGGCTCACGGCTGATTTTCCTACTACTCCCATCATGGATCCTACTTCTTTCTGGATCCTAATCCTATCCTGAATCATAATCCCATCCTGAATCATAATCCCATCCTGAATCATACTCCCATCCTGAATCATACTCCCATCCTGAATCATAATGCCATCCTGAATCTCAATACTATCCTGAAACCTAAGTCTTTCATGGATCCTTGTTTTTATTTTAAATCCTTGTTTTCATTTTGAATCATAATCCGATTATGGATGCTAATTCTAATCCTATCCTAAATCGTAACCATATCCTGGATCCTAATCCTATTCTGCATCCTAACCCCGTCCTGGATCTGGATCCCAATTTTATCCTGAATTCTAACCCCATCCTGAATCTTTCATTTTATCCTGGATCCTAATATTATCCTGCATCATTATCCTTTTAATCCCTATCAGACCCTCTTAAAGACCCCTCCAGCAGACCCCACTCGACAGACCTCTATCAACCCAAATCAAACAAGGACCAAGAAACAGACAGATGCTTCGAACCCCTCTCCCAATCCCCGACTTTATTCTTTCAAATCACACAAACTACATTATTCTTCCACCTCACCCAAACTACTGAGACCCGGAAATTTCCCCATATCGGTACCTACACATTCATACTTGGATCGTGTATTCATAAAACTACATGGCGTCGCTGGCGTCCGCCTCGACCTCCTCCTGAAACGCCATGGCAGGCTCAACCACATCATGGATATACTGTTCGGCAAACTCGTTGGAAAACCGGAACGGCTCGAACGACGTCTCGAAGTTCCGGAGAAACGCCGTGTCGAGCCGCACGGTGTTGGTGATGAGGAGCTCTGCGGTTCCGTTCCCCTGCACCTCCATCGCGAGATGCCAGAGCTGCTCGATGTACGACGAGCACAGGGCTTGCGACCCGAACAGCAAGAGCGACATGGTGTCCCAGAGACGGGGCTCCACGCATAGTTGGAGAACCTCGATGAGCTCTTCCGGGTCCTCTGCGAGAACCGGCGTGCTAAGTGCAAACTCCTCGAGCGCCTCGACCACCGCCAAAGTATCTGCGATGGCCGGGATGAGGCAAAAGGGCTTGAGGTAGCGCACCTTGTGGAGAACGGTGCTCATCGAGGCATACACGCACCGATATATATAGTTGAGGTCGACGGTGAGGAGGTGCGACAGCGGCGACTGGAACTGCGCGAGCACCACGAGGAAGATCGCCTGGTGCGTGAGCTGGAGGTAGAACTGGAGAAAGAGGAAGTTCTTGCTGCTGCCGAGAACATGCGCGTAGATGCGGCCGTCGCCCTGGAAGAGCCGCAGGTCCAACTCCTCGATCCAGTTGAACGTGCTCATGAGCGTGGACACGTAGTGGGCGAACCGGAGCGTCGGGAAGTGCGGCCTTTCGACCTTCGAGAGCCGGAGCCACCGCGTGGCAAAGTAGTTGATGTACATGTGGCCGATGATGGCGTCGGCGTACTTGACCACGCCCGCAACCGTGGTGGAGTTCTCCTGGAGCTCCAAGTACATTTTGCGCGTGAGCGGCACGATGCTCGTGCCCATGTCCAGGTACAGCATGAGGTACGCGTGGATGAGCTGGCGGATGTCGGAGACGTTCTTGAACCGCTCGAAGTACCGCGACATGAGCGCGCTCATGGTGTCGAACTGGAGCCAGTCGGCGGCCAACACGTCCAGCCGGCATTGGAAAAGCTGCTGGTTGAGTACAGGGTCCGGCAGAATGCTCTGCCTGGCCTCGTCCACGCTCAACTGCAAACTGCCCTCTGCGCTAAGAATGCTGACCTCGGGCTCGGATTGCCGTGCAAGCACCCAAACACGGGCGAAGGCGATGAATTCCTCGCTGTTCTCGCGTTTTTTCGGGTCCGTCATGTGGAGATACGGGCGGACCTCCTTGGACCCGCTCAACTGCTTTGTGAAGTTCTCGAACGATCTCGCCACCCTTAGCGGGTTGCTGAGAAGGAGCGACGGCGTCTTGTTGATGAGCACGAAGATGCCCATGTGGATGAAGTCGCCCAAGGATTCAGGGGGCCCTAGGAGCACCATGAGGTCCTCTGCTAAGGCCAAGCACGTTTCCGCGGTGTGCACGTCTCCCTCCAAGATCTTACCGAGCGCCACAATGACAAACACCACCGTCAACCCGCGCAACAGCAACACGTTGTACGTTCTGCTGGCGACGTCGTCTGGGGAATACGGCACCTTCAACAAGAAGTTGTTGGCCACGCTGAAGCAGCCCTGCGCGTCCACGAGGTAGTGGAAGCCTTCGGAGTTCCAGTTGGAAAACCGCAGCATGTACCTGAGCAATAGCTCGTACGAGAGGTCTCGTGCCACGTCCTTGCACTGCAGAAAAAGCAGGAGCGGGATCACGGTGGTCTGGCTCGCCCAGTCGGCGTAGCTCTGTTTCAAAAACGCAAAGTCTTTGAGGTGCGGCACGTAAATGCGGGGTACGGTGACGGCGTCCGGGGCCAGCGGGTAGAAGAGATCGATGCCCAGGAAGTCGGTGCATGCACTGGATGGGTCTGGCACGTCCAGCGTTCGGCTCGATGCAGGCAGCAGTAGAGTGGGGGAAAACTGGTCCTTGTCGTGTTTTTTCAGCAGGGTTTTCAGCAGAGCGGACTTCTTTTTCCGCCGTGCGATCTTCTGCTTTTCCGCCTCGGACGGCGGGTTCGGGGGGTGTTCGAGACAGCTCTGCTGTCGCTTGGAAGAAACACACGCCAAGCACGGGATCTCGAGATT
>JAJMCI010000386.1:0-13243 GCA_030565705.1 Metschnikowia baotianmanensis | reverse complement strand
TGGTGAAAGAGGCGGGCGACGATATCGCCAGACGAAGGAGAGATATCGAGCAGAATAACGAACGGTACGAGGTGCTCAACCGCGGCAATCACCCTATAGATAACACGGAGACCTTGGAAGAGCTCGGCACAGTCTCGGGCACGGTTTCCCTGAAGAACCTCAAGGTCGGCGACCTCGTGAGACTCCACAAGGGGTCACGAGTTCCTGCAGACATGGTTCTTCTCCACTCGTCCGACAAAAGCGGGGAAGCGTTTTTGAAGACGGACCAATTGGATGGCGAGACCGACTGGAAGTTGCGGGTCGCGTGCTCGGCCACGCAGAGCCTCCTAGAGACGAGTCCGCAGAGGGTCATGGACGGTGTCTCGCTCTATGTGGAAAACCCCACGAAATCCATCCACTCTTTCCACGGCAAGTTGGTGGTTCTGCCGTCGCCAAACTCCCTGTCCTCCGTGACCTCCGTGCCATCTGTCCTGCACACAGAGCCCCACGATGCCCCATCGACGGTGCCCTTAACAGTAGACCAGACGCTCTGGGCCAATACTGTGTTGGCCTCTGGAACGGCAGTGGGCATCGTCGTGTATACAGGCATCGAGACGCGCCAGCTGCTCAACACGACGCGTCTGGGCGTCAAAACGGGGCTTCTCGAGACGGAAATCAACGGCCTCTCGAAGGTCTTGTGTGTCACTGTGTTCGTGCTTTCCGTAGGACTAGTTTTGGCGCAGCAGTTGCCTCCAGAAGGCGCGTGGTACGTCGACGTGGTGCGGTTTCTCATTTTGTTCTCGTCGATCATCCCCGTGTCTCTCCGGGTGAATCTTGACCTTGCAAAGTCCGTGTATGCGTCGCAGATCCATAAGGATGCAGATATTCCAGATACTATTGTGCGGACGTCGACGATCCCAGAGGACTTGGGCAGAATCGAGTACTTGCTAAGCGACAAGACCGGCACACTCACGCAGAACGACATGGAGATGAAGAAGTTGCATGTGGGTGCCGTGTGCTATGCAGGAGAAACGCTAGATATGGTAGCAGAGTACGTGTCCAGAATGCTTGCCAACGAATCGAAGGGAAATGGAAATGGAAATTCGAGTGGAAACTTGGGTGGAAACTTGGGTGGAAACACACTTGGAAACACGCCCAAACGGCGCGACTTGGCGTCTTCTGTATGTGATTTTGCCCTTGTTCTCGCGCTCTGCCACAACGTCACACCCTCGGAGGAAGACGGCGACATCACGTACCAGGCCGCGTCACCTGATGAAGTGGCGATTGTGCGGTTCTGCGAGAAAGCAGGACTTCGGTTGCTCAAACGAGACCGCCACAGCATCACGCTTCTCCACGAGGCCACATCACGTGAGCTCACTTTCGACATCCTCTATATCTTCCCGTTCAACTCCGACACGAAGCGCATGGGGATTGTGGTCAGAGACGTGCAGAAAGACGAGGTGTGGTTCATGGAAAAGGGCGCAGATACAGTGATGGCGGCCATTGTGCAGACCCTGGACTGGTTGGAGGAGGAGACCGCTAACATGGCGCGCGAGGGGCTCCGCACGCTCGTCATTGGCCGGAAAAAGTTGAGTTCCTCGAACTTCCAGGATTTCGCCAACGAGTACGAAAAGGCGTCGTTATCCATGCATGAACGGGAGATTTCCATGCAGAGAGTAGTCCTGCGGCACCTCGAGACCAACGTGGAGCTCATGGGGCTCACGGGCGTCGAGGATAAGCTCCAGCGCAACGTCAAGGAGTCCATCGAGCTTTTGCGAAACGCAGGCGTGAAGATCTGGATGTTGACCGGAGATAAGGTCGAGACCGCCAAGTGCGTGGCCATCAGCGCCAAGTTGATCGCCAGGGGCCAGTTCGTGCACCAGATCACCAAGGTCGCCAATCCAGATATGGCAATGGGGCACCTTGACCAGATATCCACCGCGACCAACTGCGTGCTTTTGATCGACGGCGAGTCGATCGCGGTGTTCATGAAATACTTTCCAGACGAGTTTTTCGAAACGTGTATTCGCCTACCTGCAGTCATTGCATGTCGGTGCACCCCACAACAAAAGGCCGACATTGCTTTGGCCATCAAGAAGGCCACGGGAAAGAGGGTCTGCTGTATTGGCGATGGTGGAAACGACGTCAGCATGATCCAGTGTGCAGACGTGGGAGTGGGAATCGTGGGAAAAGAGGGCAAACAGGCGTCCCTCGCGGCCGACTTCAGCATCGACCAGTTCCATTTTCTCCTGAAACTTTTGCTCTGGCACGGCCGCAACTCGTACAAGCGGTCGGCAAAGTTGGCGCAGTTCATCATCCACCGAGGCCTCATCATTTCCGTGGCACAGGCGATCTTCTCCATTTCGTCCCATTTCGAGCCTCTAGCTTTATACCAGGGGTGGCTCATGGTGGGGTACAGTACGTTTTTCACAATGGCACCCGTCTTTTCCTTGACCCTCGACGAGGACGTGGACGTGCGGCTCACGAAAATCTACCCTGAGTTGTATAAGGAGCTCACGCTCGGGAAAGCGTTATCCTACAAGAGCTTCTTCATGTGGGTGGCCATCTCGCTCTTTCAAGGCAGTGTGATCCAGTGCCTCTCGCAGTTTTTCCAGACTTTGGACGAAGACAGGTTCAAGGCCATGGTGTCTGTTTCGTTCACCTCGCTAGTGCTCAATGAGCTATTCATGGTGGCGTTCACGATCCGCACCTGGAACAGGACGATGGTCAATACCATCGTGATTACGTTTTTGCTCTTTGTGGTGCTGATTCCGTTTTTAAGCGACTATTTCGATTACGCGTACATCTTGTCGGTGTCGTTCTACTGGCAGGCAGGCGTGATTTTGGTGACCAGTCTTTTCCCTGTTTGGGTGGTCAGGACGTTGAACAGAAGATTGAGGCCCCCTTCATACGCCAAGGTCCAGCAGCATTGAGACAGGGGTAGGGGCATGAGAGATGGGAGCTGTATCAGATAAAGTGGTTTTGAAGTTCTGTGCGATTTGTGGTCATGAGAAAAAGGAGATACGGAAGAGTTGGAGACACGGAAGAGTTCTAATTTTGGGGAATTCCAAAAACGCTACATCTGAATCACTCAGAGAAGTGAGCAATCTCCGAGAGGTCGGAGGTCATTCTGTTCGCAGCCGTTCTGCATGTTTATTCAGAAGAAAGAGATAAACAAAACAAACATGACATATGAATGCTTGGCCAGACCCGGAATCGAGATACGGCACAGGCTATACGATCTAGCATGGAGACGTGTATGCGTGTACGACAGACGTGTACGAAAAGGAAGACGCACTGGAAAGTGCGGACCGATCCGGTGATCGCCCTAGTTGGGTATGCAGATAACGGGCCGTTCTTTATAGGCAGGCAGGCACCAAAGAATTGGGAAACGAAAAGTGAGAAAACGAGAACCCAAAAACGGGAAAAGGAAAAAAGGGACAAGGAATAAAGGAACAAGGAGCAAAGAAAATGCAAAGGAGAATTCACCAAAGTTTATTTCTCAGATTCAAGTTCTTTTGGGACCACTACCCCGGTGGTTACCCAACGGAATGTGGACCACCTCAGAGGTAAACATTTCGTTTCATGGATTATACGAGATGCATGATTTAGAATTGGACCATCGATCGAAATCAGTTCAGCGGAAGACGACTATTGCGAAAACGGTGTTATTTCTCCATTTCTTATGCTCTCTTTGGCTCATGGAGACAGCCTCGTCATTTTTCCTGATTCTTTCTCATCTTCATGCACACCACCGCCTGATGTGAGGCTAGACATATCTTATGAGTGTGGACGCCTCTCATGAAGTCCACACAAACACTCGCCAGGTCCTGTTTAGGCTTATCTCCGCGGATGAAAAGAAAACGCACGTGATACTTTTCTATACGAGGCCCCTGGAACTGGAAAAACAAAAGATTTGCGGGAAACTCCATCCTCTTTTCATTTCTTTATCTATACGACGTGTGGCTGGGTGCGGTCGGCCCACTCAACGTCCTGCATGGTTGCGTCCGAAAGGCCAAAAAAAAAGGAATGGCGATACTGTGGCTGCGAAATCGCGCTGTATGCACTCCCACACGCGCGAATATGCAATAGTGGAACGATTTTCAACCTCGTTTCGGCCCGCGTTATATAAGGCCTGCCAGGACATCTTGGGTTCTTATCTCAAAAGAACAAGCAACACCATCTTTACCAACTTTTCACAGAATTTGGAATTTGCAATTCCACGCTGAATTTATCTCTTGCTAATTCCAAATCGCTGCATCTTTCGCTCCCCCGCTTTTCAATCTCGCTCCCCAATTCCCGCTTATCTGTCACAATGTACTCTGCACTCACCACAAAAACGTCGTTGCTCACTCTCGGCTACTTGACGGTTTCCACCATGGTTCCTTTCATCTTGTCGTATAAGGAAACACGTGGCAATCACGTGTACACCAAGGGCCACATCAGTGCCCGGTCGTTGTTCAACAAGATCTAGAGGCCTGCAGGTCCAAAGAATCTGGAGAAGTTTCGAATATCTAGGAGATATCTGGGAGATGTCTAGGAGATATTCATCTTGAAATGCTCCGAAAGATCAATAAGGCGATTGCAGGCAATATAGAAGAACTCAGGAGCAAAAGGATCGTCCTGATGAGGGAAGGAACCAGGCTGTTTTGGCCGCAAGTATCACGCTGGATGTGCTACATACATAATACAAGGACTCAAACTGAAGAAAAAAAAAAAGATGACATGTAGTTGAAACCGTCGGCCGTATAAAAAAAAGTATACATTGTTTCAAGAGGTTTGGTAGAAACTCTTTGCGATACATTCTTAAGATATCCTACTAGGCACTTTCTGGGAACTTTCTGCTATCCCTTTATCCTAATATACTTCCTCATTCCGCTTACTCAGATCTTATCTTTTTTTATCCGACCAGGCCAATTTAATGTCGTGTCTTTGACTTATCACGATAACCCGTCAGACCTGTGCTTCATACCATATCTCGTATCCTTTTGATTCTTGATGGAGGCTCACCTCAAAAAGCACATCCCACTAGGTTAGCACACGAAGTATTGATGAACTAGCAAGTTTTCCTGAAGTATGCGTATATTTATTAAGATCATTATGATATTGAGATGAATGAGGGAAAAATGTATACATCTATTTGTAAAGTGAGTCCAGTTCCTTCACATCGTTGAAGTATAGCTGCTTATGATTATGCACGTACTTGGGAAGGCTGCCTAAACTTTCCACCACCCTACCTTCTGTAATTAAAAAAGTCCATATTTCCTTCCGGCAATTCTCCACATTACTATTTCTTTTTTTCCCCATCATATTCGCTACCACATCTGACTTCTCGATTCTCCTCTATCCTCGTATATTCAAGACGACATTCCTATATACACGGCCATCTTTCCACCTTTTGCACCCAACTTTTTCAGAAATTCTTTCAAAATTCCAACCCCTTTCTATCCTACTTGTTCCACGCGGCGCCCTTCAACAAATCCTGGGCGGATTTCAACCCGGAAACCACGTCCATGATTGTC
Organism: Metschnikowia baotianmanensis; assembly: GCA_030565705.1. Classification (NCBI taxonomy): domain Eukaryota; kingdom Fungi; phylum Ascomycota; class Pichiomycetes; order Serinales; family Metschnikowiaceae; genus Metschnikowia; species Metschnikowia baotianmanensis. The sequence continues at coordinate 7,742 of JAJMCI010000386.1, read as the reverse complement.
TGTTTATTTTCCATGCTCAAACTGCCATTGGCCATCAAACCACGACCCGTCTCTTTTTCGGCAGCAGAAGCGTTCTTTTGCACTTGCAACTCCTCGGTTTCACCCCTCACGACTTTCCTGGCTCTATCCTGGAAATGCTCGGGATCTACGTTCACATCCCAATCTTTCTGCAAGAGAAATCTGTTTCCCTCGTAACTTTCGTCGACGTTGTCCAAAATCGACCGGGGCAACTTGTATGGGTACTGCGACTTGAGGAGACACTCCTTGGCCACGGCAGCGACACGCAGGGACGTGGATACTCCGAGCTTGGCGGGCTTTCCATGCAAAAAAACGTCTCCATTGAGCGTGGGTCTGAGCGCGGCAGATTGTAACTTTTTCGGCACGATACTCGCCGGCTGGGCGCTTTTTCTTGCTTTCTGGAAGTTCGAGGGGCCTCTGTTGAAATTTGGCCTTTTTCCGCCAGGTCTGCGGTCACCAAACTGTTGTGTTCTATTTTGGGGTCTTCCCTGGAACTTTCCGGACTGGTTTCCGGGCTGGTTTCCGCCCTGTTTCGTGTCCACAAATCCACCTTGCCTGTTTCCTCTTGAAAAGTTTTTTTCGTCCATCAATTTGAACATGTTGGAGCTCAAAGGGTGGTCTTTCACGGCGATTTTCGCTCTCATAGGCGTTCTGGCCGTTTTCTTTGGGGAAAACGCCTTTTTCTGCGGGGGTTTTGCGGCATGGGTCTTCTCCTGGGTTGCTTTGCCAGACTGGACCTGTGCCTGGGCGATTTTCTCCGATTTCATGTTGATTGTGTCGATTCTCTTCATCAAATCAGACAAAAAGCCGGACGAGCCAGAGGGACCGCCCAAAGTCGAGTAGCTGCGCATGGACACCGGGGTTCCGCGCGCCAAGTTCAGAATCCTAGGCAACATGTTGTGTATCTAGAGTCGTCGGCTCTTTATTTGGTGGAAAATGGAGTGTTTATGGTAGAGATATGAGCCTTTGAAATTTCACATAGGCTTTTTCAGAACAGACACGACTTTTCTGAGCGTCTGTGTGCAGGTCGCCGACCCCAGTGGCTCACATAGTGGAAGATTAAAGATACATTTTCGAGTTGATTGGACTATTTATGCGGATCTGGTCAGTGAACTCGGAGTTATTACTTTTAAAAAAAAGTAAAGTTGGCTTTTGGTTTTTGAATCGCTCAAATTAGACTAATCGGGGTCCCCAAAATCTGAGGACCCAAAGGTCACGTTCACGGTGATCACGTGATACACACCACAATAAATCTGACCCTTCTTCGGGTCCAATCCCTGACGTGACCTGACTGAAAGAAGTGATTTAGCTAGAAGTGATTACGAATCAAAAATGAGAAGTTAAAGTTTTCTATCTCACTAATAGAATTATCTTTTCTGGCCCTTCAGCGCATCTCGTGTCCTCAATAGTTGGTAAATATATGGGTATCCCCCACCTCCACGTGTTGTATCCTCAAACCTAGATTTCAGGAAGAGAGTTGATAATCCGACAAGGAAGAAAAATAGTGCTCAGCTTCTCTCCGTTCTAAAAGTGAGATTAATTAGGAGAGATATCTTCTCAATGAGACAGAGTAGAATTGCATGGTCGTTCAAAATTCCGGCACCTACCATGGATGTTGGCCGTGAATGTTGTGTTGGATTCTACATTTTGAACTAAAAACACTAGAATATGAAAATGATAGGTCTCGAATCTCGGGCTAGGTCTCAGATCTCGGCTCATCTTTCCTTCACACTTGGTATTCGCCACTCTAAAGTTTCGTTATTCTTATGAGAAATGGCTGCGAAATGGCGGCGTCGTATACTTTTTACATGGAATATGCCAGTATTGAACGACCACCACATTTTCTGGCTCCTGAGTCTTAGTTTAAAGGTTCTCAGATATTGAAACCCTCATCGGAATGTCGAAACTTGTAATATACCTTAAAATATCCATATACATGGCTCTTTCAGGTTCTTTCGTACTCTTTCATGTTCGTCATAGTAGACCCAGCAAACTCCAGCCTTCTTCGCCATCTCCTGAACGAAAATAATAGGAATTTCAAAATAAAACAAACACAACAAAACACAACAAAACATTCTTGTGCCTTCATATCCTGAGCCAGCGAGTGCGCCCAAGATCTGCAAGATCGATAAGACGACTGCGCCACCTTAAATGATGTGCTACGACAATGTGGAATTGTTTGACATTATGAGATTTTCCGAGAATATTTGGAACAATGTGAGATTATGAGAAGCAATTTTCCCAACGGAAGAGAATTCCATACCATACGGGTATTAAGTGAGGGATCCACCAGCATTTGAGGGGTAAACTATCAGCGGAACTTGTCTTTTGGACTGAGGAAGAGTTATGAATGTGAATATAAGCCATATTGAGATTCTTGAGCAATTCCGCCTTTTTATTGTTTGACGGGGGTCCCAGCGGAAAGTGTGCCCTTGTTTCTCTCTCCAGATGTTAGAGACTTCAAAGAGAGAAGATAAAGAGGAGCAAAGAACAGAGAAAGAGAAAGAATTATACAGAAACCCTAACTAAGCACGGAATACTCTCTCAAAAACGGAACCAAGGTACTTGTTATTTGGGATATAAGAGAAGCACGTGGACGCAATATCTTCCAAACCAGCGTATTCCAATACATAATATTTAAAACAGATAAACAGAAAACAGGACCACTTTCAAAAACATCTTTCTTCCCACCATGAAACTCAACATATCCTTGCTTTTAGTCACACTTTTTCTTTCACTCTCAGCTGCTGCCCCTAGCCATGAAAAACACAACCAGGATGTGACCTTACAGACTGTTTCTACAAACGAAGACGAGAACTCAGTCTTGGACTCAGACACTGATTCAGCTATTGGAAGTTTGATGAAATCTTCTGGGGAAGGAAATCCAGAAATCCAACCCAAAAACGCCGAGAAAAAACGAGCCGAGGACTTGGTGGGCAGCATTGTGAAACATCTACGGTTGTTGCTAATGATGCCCGAATTCAACCTCACCGCTTTCGAGACCCAGAGCCCATTTTTCATCAGAGGATTCTCGAAGATCGACCTTGTTTTCGAGACGTTCGAGCCTTCTAAAAACATTTCTGACAAGCTCGCATATGCAAAGAAGTTGTTCTCCAAGGCCTCGGAATTCGTGAAAGAACGCAGGTACTATGCAAAGTTGGGTGTTCCTCGCACACAGTTCATAATCGATATGATGGAGGTGAACACAAGAATGATGGCGCTCCAGAACCCCGACGGAACGCTTGATTTTCTGATCAAGGACCTCGCCTCTCACTTTTATAATGTCTGGCGCGACTTAAGATTCAAAGAGTATTTATTTCGAAATATCGAGGATTTCCCGGCCTCGATGAAACATGTCTTGGATGAAGAGTATGGTAAGGCACGGGATAGCATTGATTATGCGGGCGAGCAGTGGCCCAAGAAGATAATTGAAAAAGAGAAAGTGAGAAAGTGAAAAAAGGGAAATGAGAAAAAATACGAGTTAAGTTCTGTCTGGCCAATGTCTCGAGGCCTCGTAGGGTGGTCCATCCTTTGGTGAGCCGGACCGGAAATCGGTAAAGGAGCCGAAATAATCCAGATACTTTTATGAAAGACAAAGCCAAACACTTTGAGAATAACTCTCTGTTGCATGTACTAGTAGCTTAATAATTTGAATCAAGAAGTTATTGCTTTCGAGGTTGATTATTTCCTCATATTCACAAGGCTCAAGAAAAAAAGCTATAACATCACCTACTTTATTAGGTCTTGATCTTAATCTAGGCCATAAAGGTTACGATTCGGATTCATAGCTCAGATTTTTTAAAGACGGACGACCCAGATACACAGGTGAGATCTTTGTAGTAGATCCAGGACACTCATTAAAAAAGACTGTTGAAGACCCAGTTTATCTTTACTAGTCACAAACTTATAGTGATCGAGAGTCCCATTTTTCCTCTTTCTATAAAAGCTACGAATATCATAGTGAGCTAGGTTTATCACACGGGTTTGATTATGAGATTTAAAAATCCCTGGCTTATCTGTCTCTGTCATTCTAGCCCCTATCTATGAGTCCTTCGAAATAAATGAAGCCAGTAAAAAACTCTTAAATTTAATTTCGCAATTGACTCATACTCTTTCCCCAGTCTACACTATGTAAAAGACCACCTACCCTCCTCTTTTTCTAAAGTTTGTCTCATGCCATCTATATCTGTAGAGATTCTCGTTTGTATTCTATTGGGCGTAGATCTCTTTCCAACTAAAAGAGAAATGAGGCGGAAATAGAAGAATATGAGATAGAAAGACCTCCGTATTCCGCATCTCATGTCATAATTTATCAATCCCCTCATTTTCGAATACCTTCTAGACCAGATCCATTGTTTCTTGTCGAATCTTGTATTCGCTTCTTGCTTGGATATTCCCGTCTAATCTGAAACGAAATCATATGCGCTTTTACTCATCTTGCATTGCCCGTCTCACAGGTACTGCAACATAAATGGGCGAGATAAAAAAGAACAAAAAGAACGCTGCGCCTCATGCAACCGTGTCCCAAATAGGAAACCAATCTCATCCAAGAAAAGAGGTACAGCTGAACCACAGAAAGAGCCCCAGAGTGTGCAAATCCAGGCACTTCGTCAATTCAAGACATAAAACACAAAAAAAAAGAGGACAAAAAAAGATGGGTAACAATAACACATCATTAAAAGAAAAGTGGAAAGATGAAAAATACTCATAGCTGAAATTAGAAGCATTTCCCAGTCTTGCGATAGCCTACAACTTGTGCTAGCCTTTGAAATACCAGAGGTCTTCCTCTAAATTACGCCAACCATGTCAATTATGACAAACATGAAATTCACATTGTGAGAATGTCAAGGAACTCAGCTACAGTGAATTGTTTATCTTGGGTCCGGCAAAAAAACGCTAGCACTTTCCATCCATCGTTTCATGATGACTAATCTAACAGAAGCTAAACCGAAATGAACACTCGAACAGAGTTTAAACGGAACCTTTTAGGTATTTTCCGTCAAGCCACAGAACCGAGAAACACACATATATAAGGCACACGAGTCTTCCACTGATGTCTCGTTTTCACATCAAACACTCTTGATTTCATCAAATCAACCAACTATGAGATTCAACTTCCCTTTGCTTTCAATTTCCCTTTTCTCCTCGTTAGGAGCTGCAGCCCAGGTCCCTGGAAAACTGGCCACTGATTACAATGCAGCCTCAGTTTCCTTGGCCCAGATCCATACCTCTGGAATCAACTGGGTTGTTGATTCTAAGACTGCAAATGGAACTTTTGATGAAGCTAAAAACCCAGAGATTTTGGTGGAAAACGTTGTCTCTCGCTTGAGGACTTTGTTGACGGAGCCAGAGTTCAACAGCACCGAGTTTGAGATCCAGGGGCCGGCCATCAAGAGCGAGATTTCCAGGCTTAGCGAAATTATCAAATCTTCTGAGCTCTCTGAGAAAACTTCCGACCAGCTTTCGTATGCCAAAAAGTTGTACACCGTGACCAGTGACTCCATCCAGGACCTGAAACGGTTTTCGGAAATGGAACATTTAAATGTCGAGAACAGAAACCTCACTTACATCTTCGACACCGCTCTGCAGGTGAGTGCCATAGTCGTGGCTCTCCAGAACTCGGACGGCACGCTTAACCAACAATTTCCCGATTTCAAATCGTGCTTCGTCACCCTCTGGAGTCACGTGCTGTATGTGGAGTTCATGATGAACGAACTCAAGGACATTCCACAGGATTTGAGGCGGGTTTTGGAGACTGAGTACAGGAAGGCTAAAAAAGTGATTAAAGATTCGATCGATCAGATGGGGAAGGAGGAGAAGAATGATGCTGTTTGAAAGATGGGCACAAATACCTAATTGAGGGTTGAGCCATACTGCTTTGTGATTGGCTTTGTTTTCTACTGTTACTCGTTTTCCTTTTTCAAGTTTGGCCTATGCCCCGAGATAGCCAATGCTTTTTGCGTAGGAGAAATGTTTTTCTAGTTTCCTCAATTGATTTGTTTTGATTTACAAAAGTTAAATGTAAGCTATTTGGTGGTTTCGTGGAAGCCAAGAAAATAAGGAAGGCAGGACATAACTCTCTTCAAAACACTACATCATTTTTTCCCTTTTCTTGCAGACAAAAAAGGATAGAATTAGAGATATTTGAAGATGGCTTGAATTAAAAATATACTTAAACATTTGCAGCAGGGGATAGGCCCTGAAATCGTCAGAATTCCGGCCTTTAACCATTGTTGCACAGAAAAATAATACTTACGACTGCCTATGTTCCCCTTTGGTCTAGGTCAACACAGTGACAAGATGATCCAAGAAGAATCTGAAGATCTTCTGCTTTTCACAAATTGCTTCGTATGAATCTCTATTCTGATTCCGTATCTACTTTCAATGATCTCTCTTTCCTCCTCCGGCAACCAGTGCCAAGCTTCCGAAATCGTACCATGGTTATGAGCATGGACAATACGTGACTGCGCCCGTGATACCCGTTTCGGAAAGTGAAAATGAGGACTTTGATTTGTAGAATAGATAGAGAAGTTGGAATCAGGGGAGTTGAAGCTTTAACAAATGTGGGATGGAGACACATGAATGGAGCAAATGAGAGCGGAAATAATAGAGTGAATCAGGAGAAGAAATACAGGGAGAATAAAGATTGAAAACCCACAGGAATCACCAAAGTGGGTTGGATGTTTTATGTTTAGCTGTAAAGTGTTTTGGGCTAAGAAGGTAACTTTCGAGCTTCCCCTTAATCATATCATCTACCAAACAAAATCTCCAGGTTTCTCTTTTCAATGCGTATAAAAAAAAGTCTCTAGAACAAAAGCCTGTGATCACCAGTAATCGAGAAATATTTCCCGGGCCATGAAATAATCGAACTGGAATTGATTCTAAATAAATTGACAATTACCAAGCACCACAAACCACACTTAAAGGTCAATTATTCCAAACCACTCAAAGCTCAAAACTCCAATACGCCGAAACTCCTAAACTCCTGAACTCCTCAACCATCTTCCATAATCCCTCTTGTCTACTCCCCTCTTGACCCCACTTTTGCACTCACAATCTGTACACGAAATGAGGGCTCTTGTCTCCCATGGCGAGGAATTCGGCCGGCGAATGGGCCAGGTAAACACCCGACGACAACTCGTCCCTTCTCTTCTTATTACACATTTTGTATCCGAAAATCACACACAACATAAAAACAAGACCCATCCCGATAAACCCGAGCTCGAGAGCATGCCCCAAAATGAACCGTGGCAGGTCTTGTGTGCGGTAGAAGTTGGACGCAAACGCCCCAGCGAAATTCCCAATTCCAATCTGGAAAGCCATCCCGACCGCCCTTTTATACAGGCCCGCCAAGTTGTTGGAGAACCAGATCACCACGAGGGGAAACGCGGGGTAGATGCCGAGGGCTATGATGTAGCATGCCCCGTATATCGCGTGGGGGTTTTCCTGTGGATCGATGCTCAAACAGATGATGTATCCCACCGCCATGCAAAGATAATTGAAAAGCAAAAACGGCGATCTGGCGCCCGCTTTATCGGAAAGCCACGCCTGCACGATACTGTAGAATGCAGCAACAATGTAGATCGGCGCACTCATCAACTGCGCTTTTGTGCTGGTGTATCCCAACGTTTTAATAATAGTAGGAGTGAAAAGACTCACGCCGTAGAGGGGCACACACACGCCGAAGTACACCATGAGCATGCACCACGCCTGCCAGTCCTTGA
>JAJMCI010000385.1:0-13258 GCA_030565705.1 Metschnikowia baotianmanensis | reverse complement strand
TCGGGCCAGAAAGCATTGGCCAGTACTTATGACACTTTGGAGAAGTTGGACAGCACGAAATCCTGGCACCGGCCGCTGGCGTTCAAGTACGACGCCAACGCATACGCCAAGACGCCGTCGGTGGTGTTGGGGATGAAACCCGCGCGTGTGCTCGCGTCCTTTGTCGACCAGTTACTCACCTCAGGCTCCTTCAACAACCTCCTCACGTTTGTGGGCCGCCACTTGACGAATCTCGCCAACGACCGCGACAGCGGTAAACGCGGCATTCTCGACGCCATCGACGCCACGGAGCTCGCATCCTACTTCTTGACCATCGCGTGGTTCTTCAAGTACAAGCGAGAAAGGGCCCAGGCGTTTGCCGACCTGCACATGCTGCCGTCTCTCGACGAGGACGGCTTGGACTACGGGTCCGTCGGCGCCGCGTTGAGCGAGACAAACTTCATTCTCTTGACGCAGTACTTCCGGTCGGCATACGAGGCCAAGGAGTACGACTCTCTCCATGTAGCAATGGTGTGTTTCCGGGAAATGCTTCTTGTGTCCACCACGGTGTTCAACAAGAAACGCACGCCGCAGGAGCTCGCGCTCGTGTCCGCGGACGACGTCAACGAGGACCGCGAGTTGGCCGAAGGCATTCTCCGCAAGTTGTTCTCCCAGAAACAGTTCCTCGACATGTGCGTGAACGTACCGAAAAACGCCCATCGGCACTCGCCGGAGTACCTCGGCGTGGTGGTGTCTGTCGTGCACGTGCTCCTCAAGAGCTTCGAGGCGTTGGCCAACGAAAACGTGCACTTGTTCATCCAAACCCGCCGCCGCATGAGGAAAATCGACGTGCAGCGTGCAGGCCTCAACCTGGAGATGGATAGGCAGCACTGGGACTTGATCGATAAGGGTTCCGACGAGGAGGACGAGGGTGACGCCGCTGAGATCAGGTACATCACGCAGGAACGCAAGTTGGACCTCAAGACCACCGAGGCCAGGTTCTTCCACCCCGAAACTGTCCACACGCATATCGAGTACTTGTCCAAGTACGAGGACCTTTCCAGCGACGAAACCAAGCGGGCATTGTCGTATTTTCACCGTCTTTTCGTCGTGCACAAGGACTACCTGGCGCTCTGCAGGATCGACTTCATGCTTCTCTTGTATAAGCTCCAGGCACACCTCCCCAGGGCGTCGAGCAATCGCCGGCATGTGGACGACTTCATAGTGTATTTCATGAAGAAGTTCAAGGTCGCGTTCGACCGGTTTCCCATGGCCATCGAGGTGCTTTTCCCTCGTTTCGAGGGCCTCGAATCGAAGGGGTACTTGAACACTGGCGAGTTGCACGTGATCGAGAAACTGGCCAAGAAAAGCGGGAAAGGTGCCGGTGCAAAAAGCAGTTATTTCGATGACGACGCTGCACAGCCCCGTGCCGCTCCGCTCGTCCAGTTTAACGACGAGTCCATGGGTCTCGACACCAAGATCGGCATTTTGGTGTACCATCTTTTGAAGCGGAAAAACACGTCGCAGTTCATGAAACATCTCTCGGCCGAGTTGCTCCGGCTTGCGGATTCCTTCGATGTGCAAGCCACTGTGGAGATTCCGGAAATGCCCGAACTGCTGGACGGTGGTGTTAAATCACTTAAGCTCAACCTTGCGAATCGACGCCTTTTAATCTCGGACCCGCATCTCAGATTGCTCGTCGAGTCCATTGGCTTCGGCCTCCCGTATCTCCAGAACGACGAGACCACGCTCCACGAGTCCGTGACGCCTGAACTTCTAAAACTTGCCAAGGAAAGCTTGGACATGTGGGTCCGTATGCACACCGAGGGCGTGGGCGACATCGAGCCCTTCTTGGACCAGTTCCAGCGGTTGTTCTTCACCAGTGAGCAGATCGCGTTTGGCGTGGACTCTCTCAAAGATTTGAGGGAGGGTAAACCTTTTGACGATGCAAAGGCCGCACTGCTAGAACTAGGAGAAAAGGAGATCCACAAGGTGATTGGGTTGGCGAAAAGGAGAGAGTACGACGATACCGTCGCCTCGCAGTATGACGTGGACGACGACTTTGAAGACCCTCTTTCGGACTCTGTGTCCAGTGACGAAGATTCTCGAAACAAGAACAAGACTCAAAACGAGGGCCAAAAACAGAGGAAAAGGAGAAAACGCAGCAGACGAATGTTTGATAGCGATGACGACAACGACGACGAGTTGGCCTTGTCTGACGACGATGTGCCCTCGAAATCCACCTCGAAACGGCGCCGGAAACACAAAAATACTCGCGCTGTGCCTGGGGATGTGTTCTCTGACGACGAAGCTGGGCCTGCGAAATCGGCAGAAATGGTGCATGATTCCGACGACGACTCCGACGACGAGCGCAACGCGGCGTTTTTCGACAAAGAAGAGAAACTCCGGCAGTTGATCTCGCTGACTGGAGGCATTGCCAGTAAAGAGCAGCTCAGATTGTTCAAGGAGTCGTGGAGCGCGATTCTCGGGTCTAATAATACCAATGCACACGTGACCCAGGCGGTCAAGAGTGCCTCTGGGTTATTTGTCAATGATCTGGACGATGAGGATGGGGGGAGTGTTGAGAAAGAGAAAGCGGTGTCTCATGATCTACATGAGGGTTCGAGACCATCTACGGACAAGAATGCAAATGAGAATGAGAATGAGAATGAGAATGAGAATGAGAATGAGAATGAGAATGAGAATGAGAATGAGAATGAGAATGAGAATGAGAATGAGAATGAGAATGAGAATGAGAATGCGAATGCGAATGAGAATGAGAATGAGAATGAGAATGAGAATGAGAATGAGGAGGACTCTTCTTCTTCATTTTCTCTGTCTTCATCTTCTGAGGAAGACAACGAGCTGCAGGCTGGAAATGAAGCGGGACCTGGGAATGGGAATGCATTTGAAGGAGATAACGTGGATGGAAGTGAGAGTGAGAGTGAAAATGAAAAGGAAAAGGTAAATGAAAATGAGATCGAAATTGAAAGTGGCAGAGAAGAGGCCCACGTGCCTCGCAAACGCAGGGCCGTCATTGATGACGACGATGACGAATGATCTATGTATGAGTGCATATAAGTGCATATAAAGCCATTTTAAATCTAAGTTTCCATCCCTGGAATCCTTTATCCTCAGTTGATGGCGCAATGACGGTCGCCGCCGCCATTTCTCTTGTTGTCGATGATCGTCATGTACGAGCTGATGACCATGACCGCCACACCGAACATCGCACAGGAAACGCACGGTAACACTTTATAACATAAAAACCGTAGTTTCTCGTTTTTAGATGCTGTCTTCCGGTCGAAGGTGTCCCACGAAAGTTTAAGGAAACAAAGCGGAGGAATAATATACGCCATGGAGGACGCCGATGTGGCGCCAATGAGCTCGAGAATCATGCCCAAGTTGCATGTGAACAACGAAACAGACATCAGCGAGAAAACGAGGGCGGTCGTGATGAAAAAGTGCTGTCTCCGGGAGAGCTCGAGGTGTGCAGTGCTGCCTGCCACGGAATCCAGATCTGGCGAGAGAACCACATCTTTCAACACATCTCTGACGACGAAAATCTCGAGCGGAAACGTCGTGAGCATGTTGAGCCCGAAACAGAAGCGCGCGACATTGATCCACGCGTCATCACTACGGAAATTGTTCAAGATGTTGCCCTTGATGTTATCTCCAAAGTTGAGAAGACCAGGCACGCCCATGAGAAGGCAGAAGCACATGGAGATGCCACACGCCCAGTGGGTCAAGACGGCGAACTTCTTCGTGGTGGCGTTTTTCATCGACAGGTAGATGAAGAGCGTGTTATGGTGGCACACAAGGGCAAACGAGATCACAGATATACCCTGGAAGATGTTCTTGTTGACGAGCTTTTCCTGTGTGGAGAGCGGGGCCTTGAGGGCCGCGTCGGCATAGGGTCCCCGGAACACAGTGATCACCACGATGATGGCCATGCCCACAAGCGCAAACCCCGACGCTTTGGCCAACTTGGAGATGTCTCTATTTAAAGAAAGGGGGTACGAGATGCAGGACGTGAAGAGCACGATGATCACGTTGCGGCCGAAAAGCCACCCGACCACAGACGTGTCTGTGTTGGTGACGCTTTCGGGAACCACCAGCCGGAGCACGTGTGGAATGGTATCTCCTATAATGATACAGAACGCTATACACCCTCCATATGCAAACGAGCTGATGGTTGCCAAAAGATAAAACCGGCCCGCTCGCCCGTAGCAGTGGCTCACCGTGTCCTGGTACGATCGAGTGTGCGACATTTGTGCATTCACCACGATTAGCCGGAGTGTCCAGTCGATGAGAAACGTTAAAATCACCATCACTAATACACCTCCTAGGAGCCCCGAGTTTTTCATCGCGAGCGGCTGCCCGATGATGCCTGCACCGAGGATCGAGTTGGCCATGTTCATGAACGCCATGCGCATGTTGGAGGTGCCGTTACCGGCGGTGTTTTGTGCTTCTTCGTCGACATCTAATTCATGCAACTCGTCGTTGAGACGATACGTGCTCTGTGGGTGCGGTAGGCTGCCTAAATGGGAACTCTCTCCGGAATCTCGGGGACTGCTTGAGGACTTATTCTGCAGATTGTGTGCCTGGTAATCTCTAGGGTCATTCGAGCCCACCAGGGGCAATTTCTCGTACGCAGCGGCCATCTTTGTGGAGGTTGAAAAATAGATCTGGTGGATCTGGTGGATCTGCATGTCGCCTAATCTTGCTTATCGGCGGTGCACGGGTGTGTGTGAGGCGTGAATGCGTGTCGCGCACTCATTAAGTTGGTATTTTTAGCGCACCTTTTAATGAACCGGTAGGAGAAAACTGTAATAGTATACAATTGAATAATTATGTGTTTTTTGGCGTTATGATGAGCTAAAATCTTTTCTACATCTGATACCAGCCACCCGAAGCAGCTTTATATTTATAGCGCTGATCCATTTATAATTCTTCTGGCTTCAGCTGGCTTCATCTGGCTTCATCTGACTTCATCTGACTTTATCAGTTCCTGCACTCAGGCAGTGATTATCATCAGCCAGAAGAGAACTCTCAGCGTACCTTTTTTAGCTTTACCTTCGAATTATATTTTAGTTAAAGTCTCCCGGCATGTCAGGAATCACAGGAAACTTGAAAACAGCATAATCGAACTTCTCTCTAGATTTGGGGAAAGGTTAAGTTAAAATGTACCGTTTTTTAGTGGTTAGTGGTTCGATAGTGTTTGACCAAACGCTACCCCAGAAGTCCGAAATAAACGAATACTCACATACCGTATTCCACAAATCTTTCATTTTCAGGCAACCTCTAAAATTCCTAAAATTGACATTTACTTCTCGACCTTTGATACCCAAAGTCTCTCGCAGTCTAATTCAATCTCAATTTGCGGCCGCGGTAGCACACTATATGCACGCCTCGGTCCACGCGATGCCCATCTCAATCATGCAGTCTTCGAACAACTCTCTTTCCATTAAAGAACACGAAAAACCACAAAACACCACACAACACACATAGTAACCATCAAAAACACATCCGGCATGGCTCAGGAAAGAAGAAAACCGTTCAAGGGCAAGAAGCTCCATAAAGATCTCCGTGACTACAAGAACCAGGAAATCAAGCGGTCCCTCGTACATCGTGCGAGGTTACGGAAATCCTACTTCAAGCTTTTGGAGAAAGAAGGCATTCCAGCAGGTCAGGAGACTGCCGATTCCGAGGAACAGACACAGGGTAACACAGAGGGGTCACGTGACCACCAGGAACACGACAATTCCGACGCTGACAGCGCAGAGGATGACGACCTGAGCGAAGAATTGCCTAATCTGGAAGGAGGGGCACAGGCGCCCAGAAAACGCCACGGTGCGCCGTTGCCGCCGCAGGCCGAGCTCCCCAAGAAGATCGAGGCGCCTCCAAAAAGAAAGCCTTTGAATTTTGCGGAAAGAGCCCAGGTGGCGCGCGAGAGAAAGGAACAGAAGCGCGAAGACGAGCTCCGAAGAGTAAGGGAACAGAGACAGAAGATCGAGCAAAGTAAAGTGGACCGGGAGAAAAAGAAACTCAGTTTGCAGAAACGGACCCGTCGGGGGCAACCGGTGATGGGCCCGAAAATCAACGACTTGTTAGATAAGATCAGACACAATAGCTGAGGGCCAAGAGACGTCTACAGAGTGTATGAATGTATCAGCACGTGATGAAAAGAGGCGCCTACCGATAGCACTGAGAGAGAAAATCAAATCTCATTGAGCCCCTCTTTTACCAATGTATCCAACAAAAAATTACAAGAGATTTTTTTTTATTGTGGAAATATCTCTTGTTTGGGGAAGGAAGGGGTTAATGGTGAAATGATAGAACAAGTCACCTCATTTTCAGGAATACTAAAGGAGCTGGTTCGTGAAAGACCTGGGTTTTCAGGAAACACAATAGAAACACTCTGTCTCTGTATAATCATGGGATCTAGGCTGTTTACTGGCTAAAAGAGATCCGATCACAGCTGCCTTCTTTCTTATAGTACATATCTGCCATTATTTCAGGTTCTTAGTATCAGGTTTAGACCGATAGCCGTGTCAGTGCATACTGGAATGTAGCACTACCATATACATTTCCGTCCGGTCAGTCTCCTCGTCATTTGAATCCAAATTGGACTAGTCCTGACTAAATAGGAACGGTCCAGCAATCAAGCTATGTAGCAGCCTGACTGATATCTTTCCATCGCCATTTGGGTACTTTCAAAGTTCCTTGCCGTTCTCTTTGAATACTTCCTCGAGCAATAACCAAAGCCTTGAACACAACTCCTATTGCTTAGCCGCTTCTATGTTACGCGAGGATAATCATACAATACGAATAAATACGTATTCTAGTAAAACGAGCACGCTGGCTCCACTTCCTCTATGTGACAGTTATGTATCTCACATGGCTATCTATCTGACACGGCTATCTATCTGACCTGGCTCTTGCCTGATCGCACAAAAGCCAGTCTTCTAAAAATTAATTCTAAACCTGTGACCACGTGTGTACCGTACACCCACGAATATCCTCAATCTATCGACTAACTGAGAAAGTGGCCTCCATCCCGGGGGACCACCCCTCTGTCTCCCTCTAAAAAGCCCTCCTCTTCCTTTTAAGCACTCACGATGTTCCTGAAAAACATCACCACGTCAAAGAAGTACAACGAGCCTAGTCTCTTGTGATACGCGAGCCACGCGGCTACATTCAGCCGGAACCGGCCCCACGAGTACGCCCCGAACTTGCGACGGTTCACCTCGACGCGTTCCCGGTACACCACCTCGGCACAATAGTTGGCCAAGATCAAAAACGTGCGTTCTGGGCCCAACGGATGGTCCAAGGCCTCGTCCAAGTTGCGCGTGAGGTCGTTTGTCTTGAGAATCAACAACACCATGCGCGGCATGCTGGCCAAGATCGTCATCAAGTCCTCGAGCACGCCGTCCTGCGAGCTGAGCTGGCTCTGCATGTTTAGCACCTCGTCGGCACCACGGGCCTTGGTGATGTCGTAGTTGAGCGCAGTGTCCGGGTCCCGGCCCGTGATGGCGGATGCAAAGATGCGGAACTTCTGGTCGCCCCGCACCCCCGAGAACTTTTCGGCGTAGCGCTTCATCTGCGCCACGTCGTTGTCCAAGATCGCGAGCCAGAAGTGCGCGTAGTCGCGCTTCATTTGCAACGGGATGTACCGGTACAACCCGTGGTCGTAGAGCACGATCTCAAAGTTGTGTTTGTGCCCCCTGGTGCCGCTGTTTCTTTCCTCTTCAGGCACAGAGCGGATGGCCAAGTTGCCCAAGTGCGGGTCACAGTGCAACCCGAAGTTGGGCGCGAAGATCATCGTGTTGAAGATGTGCGAGAGGCACGTCGACACCTCGCCCGTGTTGATGCTGTGTTTCTTCATGTACGCCAAGTCGTCGAGCCGTGCGCCGGCCACGTACTCCATGATGAGGATGCGTTTCTCGGCAGACACGATCCCGGGCACACGGAGCGCAGTGAGGGGTAGAAGCTGTGCGAACTGCTCGGCGGTCTTCTGCGCGTTGGCCGCCTCGTTCGTGAAGTCGAGCTCCACGTAGATCGAGTTGTGGAGCTCCTCGCCCAACCACATCATGGGGTACTCGGGGAACACCCGGTTCATGAGACTGAACACGGTCTGCGTCATGTACACGTCGAGGGGCACAAACCGCGCAAGCAGCGGGTGCTGCACTTTTACGGCGACCTTCTCGCCCGTGGCCCGCACAGTGGCGATGTGCACCTGGGCCAACGACGCTACGCCTACAGGGTTAGGGTTGAACTCGCTGAAATACGCGCCGAGACTCACGCCCATATCTTTTTCAAACATTTTCTCGATCTCCTCGAGCGACGACCGGGGGCACTGGTCCTGGAGCGGCGTCATGGTCTCGGTCCATTGTCGAGGAAGAAGATACGTCAACGCCGAGATGTGCTGGCCCAACTTGATGTAGATGCCGCCGTTCTTCTCGAGCGCACGCAACGTGATGAGCGCGGCCTCCTGGTGCGCCTGGGCGAGCGCCTTGGAGCGCTCGGCATCGTTGTCGCCGAAATCCACGTCGAGGACTTGCTTGTAGATCTGGAAACACCGGAAAGTCGCCCGTGCCACCACGGAAACGCGTCCTGCGGCGTCAAGCACGTGGTTTGTCCCATCGTGTACGGTATCGTTGGAAAGGTAAAGAGCAGCACCAGCGACCGGAACTGACGCGGCGACTTTGGGCCACATTCTCGTGGGTCTAGGGGCCGCCGAAGACGTGGCAAACGTTCGGCTGCGCAGACTGCGCGCAGCGAGCCGGAAACCACGAAAAAACATGGTCTATGGATAAGACGAAGGAAATAAAGAGTATTGAAGACTGGTCGATCCTCTATCAGCTCCTGCCTCCGTGTATTTCTCTTGAAGGTTGGGCCTTTTACGTATTTGGTATTCGATCTGTAGAGGCGACGCCTTGCGCGTTCTCGTCACGTGAACGTGTTTGGTCACATGACTGGTGGAGTATATGGTTGCGGCGGTGTAATTACCAGCCTGAAAACCAAGTACTATTTTTTATTCCCCAATATATAATTCTATGAGTCATGAGGCTTATTAGGGGCAGGGTATTTGAATGTAATTGCTGTGACTCCCTGAGTCTGGTCCGATACTTGAACTTCTATATTGGTGATCACTTGTCAAGATATTGGTTCACAGCGTACCCCGCGCCACTAATGAATCTGGTCAATTTGCGACATCAGTGATATTCTAGCTCTTTTCTGGCACTATATCTGATTATTTTCGAGTTTGATGGTATGGAAACGATCAAATAAGAATGAAGTTGCTTGTACAGTAAATATATTACAATATCGGCCCATTTTCGATTTTTGTTGAATGTGTATGAACTTCGAGTTTTTAAAAGTGAGGCAACTCTCAGGTGTCTTATTATTTTCTTTACCTGGATTTATAATTTTCTTTTTAACATACCCTTCGAGGATATACGATTTATTCATCATATTTTGGCATCTTTGTGAAACTGGGGGAAGAGATCATCACGCTGATAATGAAATGAAAGAGGAATGTCTGAAAACATCCTGTTTGGATAAAAAATGGGTAGTTGACCCAAGTAAATTTCAACACGAAGTTTATGTCAGGTCGAAATCATTGTAGGTGATTCGTTGGATGTGACCTCGAGTTGAATTAGAGGTATTTTGTATAGCTGTACAGTTTTTGGGATGAGAAGGTAACTTCTGAGCCCCTCTTTAGTTGTGTCTATTACAAAAAAAGCATTTACCCTTCGGATGATTTGCGGGAGGCGGCAAACTCAGAAGCCCGTTGGAGAACTCTCATTCTCGATCGAGCCTAGTTGACGATGTTTGATATTTTGCCATGCCACCCTGAAATTCCAATACAATATTTTCTGCGTTCAATAAAGAAATTGATTGGCTTGTCAGGCTTTCAACACGTGTCGAAAGAAAACGGCTGGGTCAAGAGACATGTCATTTTTCTTAAGAAAGAAACTCTTGTCCACTTTTGTAACGCATTTCTTTTTTCCAAGCTCTTGAGTAAGGAGCTGATTTAGGTTGGAGTATGGACCTCCTATGTCTAGTATTGTAGCAGGATACGAAACGTTTAGGTAGAGGTGTTTGAGTACCTCTCGATAATTGTTTTATTCTACAAAAACCCACGAACATTCAAAAGAAGCGATCCCTGTGCGGCCCCCTATAGTTAAGCTCGCTATCCATAAATTTTACCATTGGATGTCGCTCTTACTTGAGTGTAGTACAGTATCATACTATCATACTATCATACATCAAGCCTGGTATATGGAGGTGTGTTCCACACCGAAGATCTACCGAGCATTCACTTTTGTAGCCAGCTAGAAATGCTTGCATTGGTCTCCTACATTGCTTTCAATGGACATGAAAACGAAAACTTATTCAAGTCGATGTCTATGTAAAGACTCTACCTCAACTGTCTACGAAGCACTAAGGAAGGATTGAGTACAAGCCCCCAATATATAGGTTAGATTAGTGTTTATTGGAAAACTTGATTAACATATTTCCTATTTCCTCCAAACTCACCACTCAAAGCTATCCTGTCATTATCAAAAGAGGCCATGCTTATTTTCAAAGGGATTGCAAAAATAATTTGGTTTATCTCTTATATTTCCGATATGGACCCATCTCTGATTTTTTCAACCTTTCACTCTGTCCCGGATCTGTGCTGTGGAAAAGGGTTTGCCTCAAGTCCTGACTTTCTAATTCCTTTGGGGGGCCATTCCGATACGGTAACTGCATTTGTGACCGCAAGAAACGCAAAATACACTGAAAGCTTCATTTCGAAAAAGTCGTGTAGTATGGGGCTTTGAAAATCGATTTTGTGACGAACAAGGGCCCTTTTTAATGTTTTTAGAAGACACTTCTTTTTTCTCGTCCTCGAATTTAAAGTAAGCCAGCTTTGGCCAGACAATGGTAGAAACAAGGGACATGACAATGGAAAGGACCGACCGAGAAAATCACGATCTCAGTGGTCGCCGCCTCGGAGTTTCACTACCAGATCCTGTTTCTTAAAACGTAAAAATTAACATTTGTGTTTTCGTTGAATATGTATTTTTTATTTCGGAAACATGAACGAGATCCCAGATACGTTTTGAAAATCACTACTACATCCCACACTCTACTCCTTCACTATTCGCCGTCAAACATCAACATTCATATTCACTTCTAATACAACACACATGATGAGATTTCCGGCAAAGTTCGCTGGGAACACCCCATTGTGTCAGCCCCGCTCACTGAAATAGGCCCTCGATCATCGGGTTGTTGAAATCGCCATTATTGAGTTGCACCAAGAGATTCTCGTCCTCCATCATGTCGAAGTTGAAGTTCGGCAAGCTGTCCCAGTCCAACTCCACATTTGGGTCCTGTGGAAACGAATCGTTTGTCTGCATTGGCTGCGGAATGTAGGAACTTGGGAAAGAGATCTGGGGGCCAGCCGGCACACAAAGGGGCGGGGTGTATTTCGGAAGCCTTCCCAACAAAAGACTGCCTGAGTTTCTGCGTGGATCTTCGTCCATGGAAGGATGCTGAGCATGAGACCATTTCCTCTTTCTCGTGCCCCCGCTTTCGAGTTCTGGGGTCATTCCAGGAGTCATCAACGGAGGAAATCCTGCATTCATTCCTGAGTTCAATCCCGGGATATGATTTGAGTTTGTGGCACCCATGGAGACGTGATTGAATGGGCATTTTCCTGTCTGCGGAACGGATCCAGGGTCTACTGGGTAAGAACGAGTTGGTTTTAAACCTCCATCATGAGGCTCAATCTTGACAGATTTAGCATCAGAAATACTGTTCGAGGAAATCCCTGAGGAAACACCCGACATTGGGCATCCAGACGGAATGATGTCCCTAGAGTCCCTGAAATTCGATGTTTTCGATGTTCCTGCACCGGAGTGGAAAACAGGACACTTCGCCAATTCCATCCGAGTCGCCGACGTCTCGTAACCGCTGCTGGACATAATGGGACACTTGTCCAAGAGCTTGCCTGCGCCGAGCGCCTCGGCGTGGAGTTTGGCGTATGACGACGCGTTCATTTTGTGTGAATTCCGAATAAAAGTCTGATAGAACTTCCAGATCTTCGTGCGGTGTTTGGATGCTGCTCGACCCATGGCGTTTTCCAAGACCTCCACTGTTCGGTCGGCCTCGCCAATGACTTGTTCTTTCATGGATACTGATATGGAGATGGTAGCGGGGCTCAGATCACGTGTCTTTGAAGAGTAAACCAACATATCAGCAGCCTGCACTGACGAAGAGGAGGAAAGAGAAGATGGAAGAGAAGACGGAACAGAGGATGTGGCCTGTTTTGCCTCGGGCCTGAATCTGATGAGAAGACCCGATATGAGGTGCGAAATACGGGCCAAGTTCTCCGCAACAACGGCACAGATATACTTCGATTGCCTTTCTTTGGCCAGCTGCATCACGCTCTTTTGCAAGAACTTGTTGACTATGATGAATTTCTCGAAAAGGATGGGCATGAGCAGAGCCGCCGAGTCGCTATCTCCGGTCTCTTCAAACTGAAGAAAAACGATGGTAGAGAGGAAAAACTCGAGGTAGTGGAGGATCACGGTGGTCTCAAAAAGCCGCACATTACGAAGAATCGCAGAACTCGAGTTTTCACGCCACTCGGCCATTTCACTTATGATCTGCAGAAAACCTGAAACCGTCGCGCCTTGGTCGGAAAACTGTCTGCTGATGCCATTTTGAAGCATAAACGACGCACGGCCGATCAAGTGTTGCGCCTGAAGGGAAGCAATAAGCTGGGCCACGTGAACCGAAGAGTTGTCCGATTCATCTACCTCGTTTTTCTGTTTCTTCAAAAGATACGCCATGTGTGTGTGCGACGCCTCGACGTCTGGGACTTTCACCAAAACAGCCTCTAGGAGCGCATCAATGTGTGTTCCATGCTTGAGAAAGGGGAGAAGATGAAAGGTCACGATGTTCAGCAAACGCAAGGTATCGGTCCAGATCTGACAAACCAAGATTCCGACATTTTCTTTCTGTTTTTCAGTAACATCGCCGCCCTGGAGGGTCACGTGGTTCGGGTCGGCCCAGATCTGCAACGGGTTTCCATCCTTATTGAGTGTTTCCATAAGGAGCACAAATAGTCTTGTAAACGAGTCACGTACATCGATCAGCAAGTCTTTGCGCTCGTATATCAAACTGAGCCTATTGAGAATTGACACAGATAATGCGAGGGCGCTTACCAGATTGCTCATATCTTCGAGAAAGCCTTCCGGCAGAAATAGAGACTGTGTGA
>JAJMCI010000384.1:0-13259 GCA_030565705.1 Metschnikowia baotianmanensis | reverse complement strand
ATCATCCAACTTCTGTCTTTCCTCGGCCTGGTCGGCATCCTCTAAATCTAAAATTTCGTCCTCGGAGGACTCTTCGGAGGACTCCTCGGAGGACTCCTCTTGCTCATTTGCAACCACACCGGTAGTTTTTCCTGTATTCTTTTTGTTTTTTTCGGTGTGGTGCGCGCGCGCATTACGTGCAGTACCTGCTTCGTCGTTCAACACATTTTTGCCCCATGGGTTGGCGTAGGTGGATTTCGAGCTCTGCTTCGCCTGTGGCGCTTTCTTCCGTCCTAAATTTCTCTCGGCTTGTGCCTTTGCGGATCTCTCCTTTCTTCCAGTTCTTTGTTTTTCCCAATCGGATCCAGATTCGTTCTCATTGGAACTTTCTTCGCTCTGCGCGTTCTCAGAACGGTCAGAGACCGATTGCGACGCTAAGGTCGAAGGATGATCGGATCGTGACTCTTGATCGATGGGGTGATCTCGCCCGGCACCGCCGGGGTCATCACCGTTTTCTCCGGGGAAATGACGACGTTGTTTCAGCATTTCGAAGAAGAAGTTGGTGTGGTGTTCAACCGCAACCGGAAGTAATTATTTGTGGTTCTATATACTATATCGAATTTGTGTATAATTTGTATTTTTTAATTTTTCTGACGTTTACTATTTAATATCATTCCCCACCGTTTGTTTCTGGTAAGGTATGTTTTACCGCAATGAAGAAGCGTGAGAAAGCTCCGTACCTCAATACAACGACTAATACCGCAATGTATGCTAAGTATTACGATCTGGGAAGAAGGGAAAGGGATTGTATAAGTATCACTGTCCTGTCTCTTTTTTTGGCTGACTGGTGAAAGCCTTTGTGGGTTTACTGTTTCTAGGTTAAATGTCGTGGGTTTGAGCCCTGTGAGTGGATTGGTGGTCAGGAAGTTTGTTCACCGTGCAAAAATAATGTTTAACCCACCAAAGGTTTTCATTTTTGAAATTTTTTTTTGTTTATTGAAAGATGCATTGTTTTTCGCTTTCCAAGCCACTGGCATATTTTCTTTCAAGATATGTTATGATATTCTTCTCTAAAATAAGGTGAATCCCCCTATCTTTCTCCACAATTATCTGGATATGATCCCGGGGAACATTAGTTTGGATCATTTAGTATGTAGAATAAAAGAAAGCAAAGATAC
The DNA here is from genome assembly GCA_030565705.1 of Metschnikowia baotianmanensis. NCBI lineage: Eukaryota > Fungi > Ascomycota > Pichiomycetes > Serinales > Metschnikowiaceae > Metschnikowia > Metschnikowia baotianmanensis. The sequence goes on along the minus strand of JAJMCI010000384.1, from coordinate 12,102 downwards.
ACTCTCTTCACCAAAGGTCCACAGCATCAGGGCAGTGGCGATTTCTTTGGGTTTCATCACTTCATTTTTGTCTCGTATGTTCCGATATTCGATACTGCTCACCCGAAAACTAGAAAAAAATGTTACATTTGTCTTGAGGATGTGGACCTGACTCAGATGCTAAGACATCTCTATAATGAATGCTTTTTTAAGACCATTTTGTATTACAGGAATAAGCATCCCCCACTGAACTACTTTTAAAAAAAACCATGAATATTGAGATCCTCCAGGAGCACACAATTGTGGGCCATCGTCAATATTCAATCACGTACGAATCTTGAACCAATGTTGGCACCAATTTCACCGAAATATGAGCAATTGCGCGAGCTTAGTTGTTTTTAATTGAAACAAAAGACATTCATATCGGGTTATAATACAAATGCCAGGTCCTTGGTCTGAGTTTGAGACCAATAAGCCGGATAAGCACGCACTGAAGTGTATGCGCTTCTATATACATTTACTTCTGGTCAGTTTTCTCATCATTTGAACCCAAATTGGACTAGCTTTGATCTTCGTATAGCGTGTCATCTTTATGAATGCCATCTTCATGCAAAGGCAATGTTCATCTTCTCTGAATCGTTAAAATTGACAGATGTACTATTTTTTGTTTAATATTGAGGATATAAACGATTAGAAAGAATGTTGGGACGAAATAAGACAGTGGCTTTTTAACGGTACTTCAAACTTTCACATACGGCTAATGTGAAGAGGAGAAACCAGGGTTTGTGAAAGCAGAAGAACTGGAGTCCCTCAATACTCAGTGAATTATCCAGACGTGTTTATTCTAAAAAAAATCATGACGTATAAGAGAAAGGGAGTACTCTCTGCAAAATCACCCAGAACCTCATAACTTATCAACGCACAACACTTGAAGAACACATGTCAAGCTGATATAAAGAAACTGCTTTTATGTAGAGAAATGAGATTCATGATTAGAATCTTTTTGAAAGAGAGGATAATTTGGACTAGCAAAATCGGAGTTTTTTGAAGTTACGCCCGTTTCGAACAAAACTCACATAAACATGCTCATCAGAAACAGCGAAACAGAAGGGGATTCTGTGGAAATAATTGATAAAAAAACAAAATTTAACTCAAACAATAGACAGATCAGTCACTTGCGTAAATGTGTAAATGCATGAATACTCAGATGCTTGATTAATTTTTCAAGTCAGAAGTCCGGGAATAAAGCTGGGCTTTATTTTCAAAAGAAAATAAGAAACATATCGTATTACAGAAAATAAAAACGGAGAGGAACTTCACACAACCACTCAAGCGCTCACAGCAAACTCAAACCAGAATGGGATATTTTCTTTAAAAAAAAATGGCACCATGTGAGATGTACGCCCAGCATTATATATATGTATATACATATATTTATTTTTGAAGAGACATATTGTATTACAGGAAGACCGTCCCCTAATCAACTAATCCTAAAAAACACATAAATACGTCTGGACATATATACACGGCACTTGAAGAACATTTTGCACACATACTGTATATTAATCTCAAACCATGAATCTTGCATCTGGCATTGTGGCCGAGTGGTTAAGGCGATGCACTCGAATTATGCGAGCTTATGCATTGGGATTTCCCGCGCAGGTTCGAATCCTGCTGATGTCGATATTTTTTTTGATTGTAGGTCATTTTTTTAATATGTATTGACTTTCGAATATGAAATCTTTTTCTCTGTTTCGTTTCATATAAACATTGATCAGAAAAGAGCTCAAGGGTTGCCTTCTGAACCCAAAAACCATACAGCTATACATAAAACTTCTATTCCAACTCGAGGCTAGTTCATCAATAAGGCCTTGGTTAGAATAAGATTCGTACTTGTGGTTAACATTAGAAGTTGCCAAGTAGAGGATGTTTTTTGTTTTTCTTTTTTTTTTTTAGAAAGATGTTTTTCTATCCAAAGCTCTGGCGTTTTCTTAATAAAGAAACATATCGTATTACAGAAAACATCTAATAAAGCTGCCGCACAATGCAATGTCTTTTTCTTTGATCGATTCATTGGTAGGAGGTAAGCTCAGTAGTTACCTTCTTCTCTTTTCTGGCAGATAAATTTATTGAAGGAAAAACATCAGCCCAACAAAAAAAAAAAACTGTACAGCTTATACACTATTAATTAACCCATTTCGAGGCCACATTCAACAAATCACCTTGCATAATTTCGACCTATCCTTCGACCTGACCTCGACTTCGTGTTGAAATCACACTTCTCAACTTTCTTATGGATGTATCGCTATCCACGAGTTTGTAATCTTATCTGTTTGTTTGTTTGTTTGTTTTTCTTTTAACTGGGAAGTTAAAGTGAAAGCCAATCATCCAACTGATTCATCAGCCGTCTGTCTTTTTTTTTTCTTTTGGTAGATGCTTGAAGTGATAGAAGAATAAAAAATTAAAAAATATACCGTCCGGACGGTCTTTACATTTGGGTAATTGACAAAGTCAATTTCGACACCTAGTTGAGGTCAGGTCGGATTCATCATAGGCGATTCGTGAGAAACTTTGAAATGGGTTAGAGCTTTAATGTATAGCAGTCCAGTTTTTAGGCTTAGGGGGTAACTTTGAGCTCCCCTTCTTTTTTATGTTTTCACTTTGATAGATTCACCAACCAATTCAACGTTTCCGAGATTTTGTAACTTTTTTATGTATTTCTGATTTTTAGTTTTCAAATTTGAAACATTTTTCACCCTTCAAGCTACAAAACTCGCGTATTTTCTCAAGTACAGAAGTCGCATTTTACCCACGGAATATGAAAAATGAAAATCAATAAACAACTAATGAAAAGAAAAAATAACTACTGGCATGGTACCAATACTTAAAAAACATTATAGAAAAAAAAAAGCAGATTCATTCTATAACAGGCCATCTCCTCTTTCATTTTTTAAAGAAGAAATGGCCATATTATTTACATAAAGATACTTCTCGAGCCTTTCAATTCAATTTAATTCACATCATCTCCACTAGTCTATACTGAAAACGCGCGCATTCTGCTTATCTCCGGCACGTGACGCCATCTCCAAAACATTGAATAAACACACCAAAACACAAACATATAGAATAAACACATCTATATTAAAATGCCCCGAATCGCCAGGTCAAAGAAACCGCCCGCAGACTACGACAAGGTCGAGCCCACGCTCACGAAGCTCCAGGCAAAGTTGAAAGAGGCGCAGCGAAAGTCGCTACAAACTTCCACCGCCTCCAAAAACTCATCGCTATGGCCCGTGCTCAAGCTCAACCACCAGATGTCCCGGTACGTGTACTCGATGTACTACGAGCGCAAGGCCATCTCCAAAGAGCTCTACGACTTCCTCCTCCGGCAAAAGTACATCAACGCCGACTTGATCGCCAAGTGGAAGAAGCAAGGGTACGAGAACTTGTGCTGTGTGGGATGCATTGTCGTGAACGAGAAAAACCACGGCTCCACATGCATCTGCCGTGTTCCGCGAGACGAGGTCGAAGGGAGGAACCAAGATGGCTGTGTCTCGTGCGGCTGTCGGGGCTGCTTTTCCGGCGACTGATCAGATGAAAGAGACAGAAGGCTTGGAGTGGGCTGGAGTGGGCTTGAAGTGCACATAGAAGAAGACCACGGTGAAAAGCGGAACCCAGAACCAGGGGACGACAGCCATTGCACGTAGCCCGACCAAAATAAACATGTAGTTCTGAATATAAGGGAACAGCATGCATCTTGCTGAGATCTAGCCAAATAGCCAGAAGCCCAGAGGCCCAGAACATAAAACTCAACAAATGAAACTCAAATAGAACCCCAGAGGCCCAGAAACGCAGAGACTTTAAAGATGAAACCGGAAAGAGAGCCAGAAACCCCAAAGACCCAGAAACCCCAAAGACCCAGAAACCCCAAAGAAACCCTGAACGAACCAAAGAGAGCCAAAGGCCCAAAAAACCCAAAAAACCTCAAAAACCCTCGAATTGTGCGAAAAATGCAACAAAACTCATGTCTTTTCCCGCGGAGAGTCAGTTTCACCCTTCTCACCCACGTCCTCGGAGCCAGCCTTCCTTAACTCGCCTAGCAAGCTGTGCTTAGCAGGGCCAGGCGCAGCAGGGCTGTCGAACACGCGCATGAGCATATCGTCGTCGTCGTAGGAGTTCAACACCGCTCGCCCCGCACCGAACGGCGAGTAGTTGAACTCCTCAAGGTACGACGGCGAATAGCCGAGTTTGCAGATCATCGCGCTGCTCATCGGCGTTTTGAGCAAGCGGAGCGGGGTTTTCGCACTGGATTTGGGCGTCGTCCGCGCCGTGCCTGCGGCTCGCGGGGTGCTTGTTCCTTGCCCGAGGGCTAGAATTGGGGCCAGGGCCAGAGCCACGGCCAGGGTCACGTGACCCTGCTGTTTCGCCACACAGACACTTGGCACCTGAGCCAGCATGTGGCCAAGCGTGTGCGGCAAAGCCGCGGGTTTCCCGGGCGAGAGCGTCTCGAGAAGCGGCCCTGTTCTCAACTTCGGGAGCGGCAGGAGCTCGATGGTCAGGCTGCAGCTGAAACTCAGCGTGAAGCGCAAGGCTTTGCCTGCTAGAAGGGCGTTTTCGGGCAGCTCACTCGCACTTTTAATGTGTGGGGCACGTGCGGGCGTTCGTAGAAGGGGGATACTCGAGCCAGTCAACGATGTATGTTCTTTGCTTTGTTTTGTTTCGTTGTTTTCAATGTATTCTTTGTTACTTCTCGTTCTGGAAGAATCGGAGCCATTAGGGCCGTGTTCAGCATTCAACACGGGATTTTGATGCGCAGAATGGGCAGAATGGGCAGAATGGGCAGAACTCGTGGAATGCGCTCCATACCTCTGCCCACCGTCGTCGGCCTCCCCCGGCGGCGACAGCGGGATGAGCACGTGCGCGGGCCTGTTGCTCAACGCCAACTGGTCCATGACCTCGTGGTACAGGCTCTTCTTGTTGTTTTTCGCCTTGAGAAACACATCTTCCGACGCCGCGTCGATGCACCAGAAGTGGCCCTTGCCGTCCTTGGACTTGGCGCCCTTGACGAACGCCTTGTTGAGCGAGAGGTTGTGGCGGATCAGGTTCTGCCACCCGACGTCCTCGCGCCGATAATACTTGAACGTCTCGGAGATCCACAGGTAGATCAGCGAGAGCGTGAGCTGTTTCTCCGGGTGCGAGAGGATCGCCATGCCGATGAGCGTGGCGTACGAGTACGGCGGTTTTTCCAGCGATTCAAGCGAGAAGTTCGTGTCGCGGGGCTCTCGGCGTATTTTCCGCTGTTTCTTGCGTTTCTGGGCACTAAACTCGGCCAAGTCGCCGTGATCGCCAAAGTCGCCGTATTCGGCCAAATCACGTGAGAAAGACGCCAGGACAGAAGCCACAACAGCCGCACCGTCGCCCGCGAACGCGTCGCTGAGCGGGTCCGACAAAGGTTCCGAAAACGGCTCGCTCACGGCGTCGCTAAAGGACCGGCTGACTTCTGCCGCATGGAGAAACGACGACGAGTCGATTGCCGCCGACGGCGCGATATACGCGCTCGGAACCAACTCCCGGGTCTCAAACACGGGCTGGCGGGGCGGCTGGGGCGACGAGAACGCGGGCGAAAGGAGCGTTTTCGCTAGAATCTCCGAACTTCGGACCGGCGTGGCGGGGACTGCATGCAAGCGCTTCCCGACGACGGAGTGGGGCGGCGTGGTGATTTTCCCGGGGAGATGCGTGTCGGGCGTTTCCGCCGGGTTGCGGGGCCGCGTGACCATGACTTGGGAGTGGGAATTCAGGGTCATCTTGGTGGAGTTATGGGATATGATGGGATATGATATTGTGTGTCACGTGATAAGCCACGATAAAGAGGCAGGTCGCAAAGAAAGGGGCCACAGGAAATGCACAAAAGGGACACAAACGGAAAAAAATTGAGGCGTGGTTGTGTGTCCTTATCAGTTTCGATATCTTTGTCGTTTTGAATCGTCTCAAATCTAGTTTTATAGTCGGATCAAGAGCGATATATGGTAAAGAGTGTAAAAAGACTAAGCAGCGCCAGCACGGATCGTCTTTGTGAACAGTCACTTAAAAACAAGGAAGACGAGAAAACGATAAGAACGAATGAAATATGAGATGTTTTTATTTTTGTCTTTCACCAGTAGATAAGGAAAGAATGATGGATCTCGAATCTCAATGAAAATGGATCGAATGGAGATATATGGATTAGAAAGATGGAGATGGATCCTCAGCGCGTATTTCTCACGCTTTTCGGATCTTTGGATCTTCAGATTTCGCCGAGATGCGCAGACAGATCGGGGGTCGGGCAAGGGGTCGTCCGGTCGATCGGAAGGAAATACTGAATAGTTTGGAACCGCTTAATATCGGGTATTTTGGAACCTAAAAGAACGACAGATGGGGGTAATATGAGACGCGTTTGAATAGAAAAACGTTACCGCGTTACGAGCAGGGCAATGTCGCGCTATATGAATGCGTGGGGGCACGAGACGCGCAAGCAAGGAGCGCCGCGCGGTTTCGGACTTGCATATAGCTGGTGCTGCGACGCGTCGCACTGCATATAAGCGCGTCAATAGACGATTGCAGCGGCCTGCGGCGCTGTATACAGGAAAACGCGTGCGCGACGGACGCAAGCACGACTCTAGAATAGCAATACCGCCGGCCAGCCTCGGCCCTCGTCCTGCAATGCAGGTATGGTCTATTTTGACTTGATTCTTTGCGCGTTCCATAATAAATTTGAAAAGGGCGTCAGGGCGAAGTAGGGCAGTGACTAGTTGACGTATGTTTTCTTTTTTTTTTTATTTTTTATTTTCTGGTGGATACATAGATTAAAGGAAAGCTCGAAAGTTGACTTTCCTAGCCCAAAGACTGTACATCTTTCGAGTCCAGCTATGTTTAGAACCTTTAGTCCAAATTCGCTAATTCATCAATACAATGATCTTGTTTAGAGTCAAATTCGCAACTTTTATTCGACAAGCTTATGTGTATCTTTCACATTTTACCAATTTAGAGGAGCTCCAAAGTTACCTTCTTCGCCGAAGACCTGTACAGCTATATATAAAACATCTAGTCCAATCCAAGGTCACATCTTAAGAATCACCTTCCATGATTCCACCTAACCTCAACTTCGTGGCTTTCACATACGATTTATTTTATCTGTTAAATACTGTGAAGAAGAGAGACTGGGGCTTTGGAAAGCTGGAGTCTCTTGATACTCCGTGCATTATTCAGACGTATTTATGGGGTTTTGGGCAGTAGTTGGGTAGGGTATGATTTACCCTGTACTAAGTGATTCATTTCATTTTAGGAAAGATATTGGCAAAAGTTTCGAATTGGAGTCGCCCGTGATCACGATCTCTCCCTCGCACGACTCTGAGATGGTCACACCATAATTGATTCAATCAGTTCTATGAAAAATAAGTATGTAGGGGAGACCTTAGTACACTCAATCAATAGATAATGTGACCTCGAGTTGGATAAGGGGCTTGATATATAGCTGTACAGGTTTTAGGCTGAAAGGGAACTTTCGAGGCTGCCTTTAATCAGTGTATCTATCAAAAGTCAAATAAAAAAAGGTAAGTGATCCCAGATTTTATATAATTGCACTCACTTGAACATAGTTCTCAAAAGGCTATTTTAAGATAGCGTGACGGAACATGGCTGCCAATCAAAAGACTTATTGAACGCCTCACGACACACCGATTTTGTTATCTTTTTTGTGGATACATAATTAAGTTTATCAAAGGAAAACTGTAAATCTGAAAACCTCAAATATACAAGTGTCTTGGAAGGTGGAAACCAACTTATGTTTCTTTGGTGTGTTGTACATAATTCGTATGACGAGCAAACTGTCTGACCACCAATCCGTATACTACAGTATACAAGTATGTTCAGCATTACCGCGTTAAGTCTGAGAAAAGTGTATAGTCGATACTTTCTGATCAAGATTTAGAGCCGTTAGTTTCTGATGAAAATATAGAGTCGTGATCAAAGTATAGAGTCGTATTTGTCTGGTTAAAGTTAAGAGTCGTATTTTCTTCTGATGGTAGTTGAAAGTAGTTACTTCTTGATCAAAGTTTAGAGTCGTTACTGTTTCAGATCACGAATACGAGAAAGCAATCTGAAAGTAGAAGAACAATGTGTGAAAGTAGAAAACAAAATGTGAAAGTAGAAAAAAAAGGTGTGAAAGTAGAAAAAAAAGGTGTGAAAGTAGAAAAAAAAGGAGTGAAAGTAGAAGAACAAGGAGTGAAAGTAGAAGAGCAAGATACGAATGTAGAAGAAAAAGATATGAAAGTAGAAGAACAAGATATGAAAGTAGAAGAACAAGATATGAATGTAGAAGAAAAAGATGTGAAGTTAAAAAACACAAGGAGTGAATATAGAAAAACAAGGACTGAAAGTAGAACAAGATGTGATATTAGAACAAAATGTGATAGTAGAACAAGATGTGATAGGAGAACAACAAGGTGTGCAACTCGGATACCAGAAAAATCCTCATACATCCATATTTACTCTTCGACATCTTGAAGACTCTCCTACACTACATAGACAGATCGATAGATCAAGACTCCAACTAGTTCACAGTCCCCAATAACTTATCACATCATCTCCATAACAACACCATTTGACGATATCTAAACCCAATGGAAGATCAAGACCATCAACATTAGGCAGCCCTGACTCTTGAAGATAAAAGAGTCCAGATAATAACACGTATTTTGAATTAAAACGCCACTCCTTGATCATAACCCATTCTTTTTAAAACATCTCCATCTCCTCTAGACCAACCCCAATGCCTTGGCATGGAACTCCGCATGCTCCCCTGCAAAAGAACTCACAAAGTAGTACAGGTGGTCGTAGTGGTCCACGTACCGCAAGTCCAATTTCCCCTTATAATCCGACTCCTCGAACGCCCGGGCCAAGTTTTCAGGCTGCAAAGTGCCCTCCTCAATATAAAACTCGTCCTCCATGCCCATATGCACCAAAATGTCCGGCTGGTGCTCGTGCGTATACTTTTTGACCAAGAAAACGGGGTCGTACTGCTCCCAGGCCGTCTTGTCCTCTCCCAAGTACGCCTTGAAGTTTTTCGTGCCCAAATGGGCGTTCAGAGGGTTGGATAAAGGGGCGAATGCACTGGCACTCTTATATTTCCCCGGGTTATTCAAAAAACCGGAAATCGCTCCTCCTCCACCCATCGAGTGGCCAGTGATGGAAATATTTGCCACGTCCAACTCGACAAACTGCTTTGCCAATGTCTCCATGAGTTCTGTGTGCACATAGGTGAACATATTATAGTATTTCGACCACGGTTCCTGGGTGGCGTCCAAATAATGGCCCGAACCTGTCCCCAAGTCGTCTTCATCGTCTTCACCGGGAATGCCCGTGTTTCTGGGCGACGTGTCCGGAAAAACCACCGCAAAGCCGTACTTTGCTGCAAAATAGGGCAAGAACAGTTTTTCCGACGGAATGTCGGGGTTGCATGTGAGCCCGGATAAATAGAGGAGCACAGGGACGTTTTTCGCCGTCTTTGTGCCCGGAATAAACACGTTCACCTTCATTCTGCACTTGGTCGACGTGGAGTCATGGGTGATTTTGAAGAGGGTGCCTCCAAAATGGGCGATTTTCTCGTTGATAGTGAAAGACATTGTGAGTTTTGCAGATGTTCTTTTTTTACGGCAATTTCGAAACTGGGTGGAATCTGAAAATAAACGTTTGAAAAGAAAAAGGTAGTGAAAAAGAAAAAAGAACAGGAAGAGAAAAGAAAAGAGGAAAAGGCCGCACGTTCCGGGACTCTTGTATATTTATGGGGCCAATTATTGCGAAATGCGGGGACAGCAACAGAGCAACCGGAATAATTTCCCGAGATGCGTGCATACGACTTTTTTTTTTTTTTTTCGTATTTTTTGGTAGATACATATATACATTATACATTTTTTTTTTTTTTTTTTTTTTGATAGATTCATTGATTAGAGGAAGGCTTACGACTACCGACGAAAAGAAAACCGAGGCTGGTGTTGGCCCACATGGCGTTGTTGGTGTGTGTATGAATTTTCAGGTCGTTTCAGTGCAGAATCATGGATATGATTCGTTAGATGTGACCTCGAGTTGGGAAAGTGGTTTTATACATAGCTGAAAATAAAGGTGTACAGTTTTGGGGCTAAGGAGGCCCTTTTGAGCTTTTCTTTGATCAATGGATCTTTCAAAAAAAGTAAGATCTGGAAAAGATCGACAGCAAATGTAGAAAGGATCTGAGAATAATGTAGAGAAGATGTAGAGAAGATGTCGAGAAGATATAGAGAAGATGCACAGAAGTTTTGGAATTGATATAGCAAAGATATGGAAAAGATGTAGAGAAGGTCTGGAAAAACCTTGATCTCAGCATGAAGTTGAGGTCAGCTCAAAACCCTTCTAAGTAACTCCTTAGATGTGATCTCGAGGTGGGTAAGTGGCTCTATGTATAGCTGTACAGGATTTGGGCATAGGAGGTGACTTTGAGCTCCCCTTCAATCAATGGATCTGAAAAGAAACTGTCAGTTGTGAAAGATCCATACGAGTTTGTTCAGCAAAAGTTGCCTTTTAGATTCTAATCAAGATCATATTGATGAGCTAATCTCGGGCTGGATTAGAGGGTAAACCTATAGCTGTAGATAGTATTGGGCTAAGTAGGTAAACGTTTGAGGTCCCCTCGATTCAATGTGTCTTTCCAAAAACAAAAGAAAACGAAAGAGAGAATAGAATAGATCTAAAATTATACCGAACAGTCATGGAAACGATATAGAGAAAGTGTAAGATTATAGATGCAGAAGATTTGGAACAGATGTACAGAAGTATTATCGTCCTCGCATAACATAGACGCGGCTGAATCAATAGGAATTGTGTTCATGGATATGAATTGATGGTGGATGAATATCTGATAGAACTATATTTGAATCTGGCCTAAACTTAGTGAAAAGATGTCTCTTCCTATTGTCTTTCTGGATCTGAGTCTCGGAAGAGTTTGCCAATCCATAACAGAATAACAAAACGGTTTCATTGGTCAATACTCAAAAAAAAAAAAAAAAACTTAAAGAAATGGCCAAGGAATTTCGCAAAGACTCAGATGGAGATGGAAGGATAACTATCTAGCCATGTACCAGCATTACTGCAAGCTCATTCCTTTTGTTCTTATATTTGGTCAAAGCTAGGTCCAATTGGGTGCAAAAGATGACGAAACTGGCGAGACAGATATATGGATCGTGATGCATACATTCCAGTATGCGCTAACACGGCCATCTGTCTCAAACTGATACCAAGGACGTGATAGTTTATTTGATAGCAGCTTGCTAATTAGCATACGTGTGGCATTTTTAGAACTCATCCAATCATTCAAACACTTCTAAAAGGGCTGCATTTATTCGAGACAAAATTAACAACTTTGGACGACTCGTTAAATGCGACCTCGAACTAGGTCAAAAGACTTATATTTGCTATTCTTTTTTGAAAAAGACAAGTTCACGTTTTGGGATGAGAAAAACCGAGTTCCCTCCGACCAATGGATGTTTTGAGAAAATTCCAAAATCATTACTTCGACATCCAAGATAGAGGTTTTATGTATAGCCGTGTAGTTTTTGGGCTTAGAAGGTAACTTTTGAGCTTTCCTCTAATCAATGAATCTATCAAGAAGAAAAAACCAACAACCTATGTACTAGTCTCCACCAGAATCAAAACTCTCGGCTTCGTCAGATACCATGCGAATACACATTTCGTACACAAAAAATCGACAAAAGTAAAATAAAAACAAGATTTAAATGTTCTCTCCAATGTGGTTTTGAGTTCGAGTAGTCTTTTCTCATTCTTGCTTCTCTTTTTGCGCTGCAATGTGGAAAAGCTTGCAATATTTGAGGAAATATCAATAGTAGCTTGTGTCTGGCTTACTTGTGATCTTAACGGGGGCTCCATGGGCCCCTTAACTATTCATCTGGAAAAGTCCAGGACGAGTCATGAATATCATTAGTTGCATTCCTCATTCAGCTGGCTCTACCCCAGTCGACTGGAGAGGTTGACTCAATGTAGTCGACACCAAAGTCATCCAATGCCTTAGCAATCTCGATCTTCTTCTCGGTCGTGAAG
>JAJMCI010000383.1:0-13278 GCA_030565705.1 Metschnikowia baotianmanensis | reverse complement strand
GAGAATATATACAAGATACACCAGAAGAACGCTTGAAACGAAGATTCGAAGCCCGAGTACGTGACCTTAGAGCAGATCTCAACTGGCTACGCTCAAAGACCAGTCTTACCCCGCGAGAAGCCGATGAGTACCGCGAGAAATATGACCTTTTAAATGAAATCGAGGCATCAGACTCGAATAGTGAACACCACTATGAACACCCGGACCAAGCAGGCTCCTCAGATGGATATATTGACCGTAAAAGAAAGCGAGATCTTCTCAAGTCGCAGGAGGCAGAGGATACAAAGTTCTCTGAAGTTGCGGAGAAAAGGTCTAGGCGAGATAATCAATGGGAAATAGACCAGTTGAAAAAAGCACAAGAAATTGTGTCTCTGAACCCAGACCAAATCCAGTTGCCTGACCAGCCTCAATACGATTTTGTGTTCGATGAGTCTCAGTTCGTAGACTTTTCTGAGGAGGCCGAATTACCGGGTGAGGACGGGGAGGCTATCACGCCAGCACACAGATTCAGCGACATCCAGGCGGTGAGAAGAGCACTTCCTGCTTTCCGCCATAGACAAGACTTCCTCAATGCCATTTCCGAGTCCCAGGTTTTGATTGTGGTGGGAGAAACCGGATCCGGAAAAACGACCCAGCTTCCCCAATACTTGTATGAAGAGGGATACTCGAAGTCACCCGATGCCGACCAAATTCTCAAAATAGGATGTACGCAACCGCGTCGAGTCGCTGCGACTTCGGTCGCTCAAAGAGTCGCCGAGGAAGTGGGATGTAAATTGGGCCAGGAGGTGGGATACAGTGTCAGATTTGAGAATGCAAGCAGTAACAAAACAGCAATAAAGTACCTTACGGATGGTATGCTTCTACGTGAGTTCTTGACTGACCCGCTTCTCTCTTCTTACTCTGCGCTCATGATCGATGAGGCCCATGAGAGAACCGTGTCTACTGAGATTGTACTCACTCTCCTCAAGGATGTCATTCGCGAGAGGAAAGATTTAAAGTTGATCGTGGCATCCGCAACTATAAACGCCAAAAAGTTTGCTGACTATTTTGATGGCGCCCCTATCTTTACCATACCCGGAAGAAGGTTTCCTGTGGACGTGTGCTACACCAAAAGCCCGGAGGCAAACTACATACAAGCCGCCATCACAACAGTGTTTCAGATACACACCAAGCTGGAAACTCCGGGGGATATTCTTGTGTTCCTCACTGGACAGGAGGAAATCGAGACCATGGAGGAAACTTTGAACGATGCCTGTGATAAGCTAGGAGACCTGATCAAACCTTTGATTGTGGCGCCGATTTATGCAAACTTGCCACCCGCAAAGCAAGCAAAAATATTTGAACCCACGCCGCCCAACTCGAGGAAAGTCGTCCTTGCCACAAATATCGCAGAGACTTCGATCACAATCAACGGGATTAAGTATGTCATCGATCCAGGGTATGTGAAGGAAAATGTTTTCAACCCTACTACAGGAATGGAATCTCTAGTGGTCGTACCTTGTTCCAGAGCATCAGCGGATCAAAGAGCCGGAAGAGCTGGAAGAGTGGGGCCCGGGAAATGTTACAGGCTCTATACCAAATGGTCGTTCAACAACGAACTACAAGCCAACCCCACGCCCGAAATCTTGCGTGTGAACTTATGTGGTGTGGTCCTTTTGCTTCTCTCTATGGGTATTAATGATTTGCTTCATTTTGACTTCATGGACCCGCCAAGCAAAGAAACCTTAATGAAGGCGCTAGAGCTCCTATACGCGCTTGGTGCGATGAACGCGAAAGGTCAGCTCACAAAGACAGGCCGCAAAATGGCGGAATTTCCTATTGACCCCATGTTCTGCAAAGCGTTATTGGCCAGCTCCGACTACGGCGTGCAGCTAGATGTCCTTGCAATCATCTCCATGCTTTCAGAATCGTCGAGTTTATTTTATAGGCCCAAAGACAAAAGAGAGCTCGCAAATAAGCGCAAGGAGTCGTTTAATCATCCCACCGGAGACCATTTGACACTTCTCAATATTTGGAAGCAGTGGAGCGATTCCGGATTCTCCAGCTTATGGTGTGAGGACAACTTCCTTCAATACCGAACTCTCAAAAGAACGCGCGAAATTCACCAACAGCTACAGGGTCTTTGTAGCAAGATCGGGATTGACGTCGATGCTTCCAAAAAGGTCGAAGTTGACGTAGAAAAGATCCAAAAGTCTATACTTAGCGGGTTTTTTCCAAATCTAGCCCGGCTTTCCAAGTTGGGCACCAGTTACGTGCTGCTCAAGAGGAAGCAGCCAGTTCAGATACACCCCTCCTCTGGATTGGCGCATATCAAGCCGCCTCCAAAAGTCATTTTGTACCATGAGTTGGTCTTGACCAGTAAGGAGTATATGAGAAATTGCATGCGCGTGGAGGAAAAGTGGATCGACGAGGTGGCTAAGCACTACTATAGTGAGAGGGATTTGGGGGAGTTGAATTCCATGAGGAAAGAAAAGGTTTAGGGTGGTCAGTGTGCCATAATACCAGCTATTAACGAATCATAAATGATAGTAGAGAATCTGTGTTGGCTGCAAAGATGGAAAATACTGTTTTTGCATCACCTCTTATCGTCTACCTTTAATAAGCGTATCAATGAGCGTATCAAGGGCTCTTCCTCTGGCAAAAGTGCCTTGCTACGCCATGCATAATGATTCACTAATATAAAAGCCGACCACACATGATCAGAAAATTGGAAATTTCACATTCTCGCTATATATTTTGTATTCAGCTCAGTTTAGAGATTCATGGGGCACTTTGGATCTCCTGTGTACAGGTGGATCTCTGTTGGATCTGAGCGAGACGCGGTTACCGAAAAAGTGGAGATCGGTCCGAACCGGCAGACGCGCTAGATTTCAAGACCTTGAAAAAAAATAGATAAGAATCAAATCATAGCTCTGATAGCACTTCATCTGACCTCGAGTCTCTGGCATTCTTCTAATTTGTAATTACCTATTCTCTCAAATTCCGACACTCTAAAACCCACGTTGATGGAGAAAAACTCGGGGTTGCTTCCCTTTGCCTACAGCTCTCAGTCTGTGAACGAGCGCAGTTCTTTGGACACTGCTCCCCGGGACAAACACGTCATTGACGAAAATGCAAGTAGCATGTACCATACGCGGATGAGCGGCTCGTCTGTGTCGGCTTCCAAGCCAAGTCTTCGGTCAAAGGGACCCAATTTGCTGGTGGTACCCTCGATCAAAAGAAAGATGGGTGCTAGTTTCTACGAAAATGACGACAAGAAGAGACAAGACACAAACGTGGATGAGGAGACTGCGCAGTTTTTCCAGCCGCTGCAGTCAGACTTCTCCACGATCCGCTCGGCATCGGTGATAGTCGATTCTGACAATTCCACCGATGTCACTGAACCTGACGATTCTGAAGATTTCCCTGTGATAAGCGCCGGACAAAACACACCCAATCTCCCCAGTTCTCCGCCACAGCCCATACATTCTTCCGAGTTTGACGTCTCGCTCCACGACTACCCGGTTCCGGAATCTCCAGTGAACCGCAGAAACCATATTTCTCTTAACACCTCTCCGGTCAGATCCAGCACACGTACAGCACAGCAAAGTTCCGAGCCAGATTTTGGAATCGACGCTTTCAACCGATTTAAGGTCTCTTTTCGGGACCAGTGTCCGTCTACCGACACGGACGTGCGAGTGGAACCTGTTGCAGATCCTGTCGACAGCAGCTATCAATATTCCCTAGCACGGAATATCATTCTACGGAGTTTCGAGGATGTTCAAACGTGTGTCAGCTTGGAGGGAATGCAACTCACAGAGATTCCAGACGAAGTGAAAGACCTCAACAACTTGGTTATTTTTAACAACGGGCCCTCACAAGTGCTGCGACAGCTCTTCTTGACGAATAACTTGATCAAAGTGATCAACCCCAGCTTATTCAAGTTCACGAAACTCAACGTCCTTAGTTTGCGGCGAAACCAGATACAGTATCTTCCGAACTCCATTGGCAAGCTCCAGAACCTAACCGATTTTAACATCAGTATCAATAATCTCAGGTACTTGCCCCCACAGATTCTAGATCTTCCGAACCTTATAACGTTGGGCGCTGGCCCCAATCCCTACATCCGTGTGCCTGAGAATGCTGTTGAAATTCCATCTCCTAACACACGCGAGAACAAGGTGATGCGGTGGGTATCGCCTATCCGCATACTACAAAGAAAAAGCCGAACGGCGTCTTTAAAAGCCATTTGCTTGAATGCCGTAGGTAAGTACGACGTGACATACAGTGAGACTAAAAGATGGAAAAAGACGATCCCGCGCCATTTGCAAACTCTTGTTGCTCGGGCAATATCCAAAGGCAAGTTCCTAGACTTCTGCGATGAGTGTGACATCATTGTGGTGGAGCCATATGCCGAAGTAATTGAATGGTGGGACATTCTTCAAAACGTCAATGTCCCCATCAAAAGAAAGTTTTGCTCGGGCTTTTGTCTACAAAAATACCAGCGACACAATGAGTACGCTCTCGCGGAACAAAGCAAGTCGTAAAAGACCATAAAGACTTTCCATACTCAAATAATCATCTATTCAAATATTCTAGTTCGACCATCACTCCAGGTAGGTTTATGATTGCAATTATACTTTCTCAACGTACAGAGCAGGAAATACGCCTTCTGTCTCAGCAAACAGCCCGGTCCACCAATCGCCCTCACAACTGTGAAGTCTGATCACGTCACCTTTCTTGAACTCGAGATCAGAATTAGCCACCGAGCAGAAATTGAAGAGCGCTTTGCAGTATCCCACGACTGGTTTTGCCCCCGGCTCCTCATCTTCGTCTCGGATAGTGCATTTTGATTTGCCGTCTTGTACGACAGGTGGCCTTTTCCGCTTGGTGCTTTTTTTGGGCGACACATTATTGGTATATTCATTGAGCAAACTGCCGATATCATCGTGGAGACCCAAAAGAGATGACTTAGATGCGTTACTCTGAAATGTATGTAGTGGTGTTGGTGAATCAAGATTGATATCGCTGAGCTCAAGCTCCACTGGAATAAGATTCGACTGTATCTGGTAGGCCGCTGTCAACTGCACAAAGAATAGAAACTGCATTAAGGGATCAATGAAGCTCCGCACTAGCATGAAGAAGCATGGCAACTCCTTTTTCAAAAGCGCGTTGTGTTCATCATACAGTCTCCTCAATTCCACCAACTTCTTCTCCAAAGCGTCGTACTCCAGTTTCTGCTTCGATGTAAAGTCGGTGGTGGTTCTGAGGATGGTCATAGCGTCAAACTTATCGTAAACCTTGTCGAATAACAGCAAGGATCTGTCCCTTATCGCTACACGTTCCTGGATTTTACTCAGGTAAGAAAGCAAGCGCTTGATCCGCTCGTCGAGGTTTAGTGGAATCGAGCGGAGTGATTCTTTGAGGCAAATTCCAATCTCCACCATGGTGGCAGCATAACTTCTTGTTCGCTCACACAAAGTGATTTTGCTGCCTCCAGCCAGCTCGGGCGTCTGCATGAGTGTGCTCGGGTTTGACAAAACCTGGATCGAGTTTGCTATTCTTTGTGAGCTTTGTACCAACTCAATGGAAATCGAGATGTAGTGTTTGTGTAGCTTGATAATTTCTTGGCACGCCTCGGTGATAGCCTCCAACTCCTCAACAAGATCTTCAAATTCCTCGTCGACGGTTTTCGTGGGTACATGGTTGGGTTTGCCCCAATGCTCATGAACTCTTGTGTTGATTCTCTCGGTCTTGTTGCGTACAAGGTGCGACGTGCTGGCAATCTTGCCCGCAATCGTGCCAAGCACGCCATGGCTGTTTTTTTTGTATCCCTGATTCTCCATCACCAATAAAATTATGATGAATGTTCCAAGAATACAAAACTTTTGAAGAATGTTCTTGTAAGTATTGCTGAGAAAGAATGCTGATAGTGCGAACTTAAAAATCACAGTCTTTGGGTGCAAAAAAACGCGGATCATTTGGTGGTAAATTTGTCACGCGCAAATCATATCATGGATGTCCGTGATGGGACCCAGGCCATGCAGATATGCGTTCAGGTCTGGGTGAACATTCGCGACTCGAGGGGTCTGAGGGGCTCGTGTCCGCTGATTTAATGGAGGTCGTAAATCGAAGCATGGAAATCTCGTTTATGAGTTCCGCCTTCTGTGTTACGCCCAACAGAGACATGTGCAATTCTGCCACGAGGTTTGTGATACGCTCTCCAAATAAGATATCGAGGTTTTGAATGAGCTGGTCCCCAAACAGGCGGTCGGTGGGAAAGTTCAAGTACACCTTATTTTGTAAGGAGCGCACAATTTTGAGCTTGTCTACTACGTCATGAAAGTACCGTGCAGTCTCAACGTCACCTTCTATAGCTATAGGCGGCGGGCTAACGAGCAAGATCGACGCATAGTAGAGCATCATGTGGATGTGCACGGGCACGTACTTGAGATTGTTCAGAACATCCGGATCGCTCAAGACCAAATTAAGTACGGTCTGGGCGGCTGCAACAGCAATGTTGTAACTGACCAACGCCTGGTCCTGCGTGACGAGCCCCGTGTTAGACACAAAGTCGTTTTCGTCCGAGTCCTCGCTGTCATCTTCACTATCGGCAGCGTTTTCATCCGCTTTCTCATCAACATTCTCATGAATTTTCTTGCTTTCATTTGCTGAGGCAGTGTCGGCGGCAATTGTGCCCAGTTGCACCAGCGTTTTGTATTTTTTCCAGTTCGGTAGCAACACGCCGTCTCCACCCAGGTCTTCTTGCAACTGCCGGATCACCGAGCTGTTTATATGCATCTTGGCGAAGTTATAGTAGATCAAAGTAGATTTGGACAGCCACACGGCACCATTGTTCATGGGCGCAAGAAGCACTGTCCAGGATACCATCCACTTGTCGAGTTCTAGATTTGAACGAGAAGGAATCCCAAAACTAGTGGGCGCAAGAAGGTCCCACGCATTTCCCTTAAAAGATTCACTGAGCGCGATGTTGTATTCTACCTGAGATACAAGTCGCAAATCGGTCAACTTTCCATAAGTATTTTCATGATGTGTCAGAACTTCAGACAGTGTCTCTTTCTGTATTTCCGGTCCCTTTTCCTTTGGCCCCAATTGCCGCTGCTCTTCTTTCATCAACAATTGACGTGGGTTCCTAAGCGAGTAATCATCGCTCGATACTAGTGACTGCCTGTTGAGAGCCATGCTTTGCTGCCCATCTAAGATGAACAAAAGGTACCACAACTTGAGTCTGTCTTGTTCACTGAGTGAGCTTTTACTTTGTTTGCCCTGAACTGGACGATTCAAGTTGAACTCCTTCGCAAGCTGGAGAGCCAACCCAGTAAACATCTGCGAGTCAGAAAGCCAGAAACTACAGAGAACCAACGAGACAATAGTATTGAATGCCTCTTGCTCGGTCTGGGGCCTGTTTGTGAAGAGAATGTTTGTACACAACTCTCGAAGGTGTTTCTGAAGCGCTCCCTGCTTCTCCGAAAGTTCCTGGCCGGGATAATGCATCAGTGCTATGGTGCAGATGGTGCATACAAGTATGGGAGATGATTCCCACAAAACGTCAACAATGAACTTCTTAATTTCGAAGCCGAAGAGCTGCTGAGCGATGTTTTCATCAAAAAATTTGAATAGCTTCTTCGCCTCGTTGATAGAAATAACCTTGTCTCTAAAGTCATTGGGGCCATATTTCGATCGTTTGGAAACTGATTTTAATTCTTCGTCCTCTAATTTCCGCTTATTTAAATTAGCGGATATCTCTGATGTATCTCTACTTTTAGCCTTCTCAGTGTTAGATGGTTCACCGAACGATTTTGAATTCTCGGCTACTAGTTCCTTGTCCGCTTGTTTCCCCTCCATTATAGCTTTCTGATTGGCCTGGAGAACGCTGAGAATGTCGTTAAACTTCGCATCCACAGACTCAAGTTTGCTTTCCATGGACAGTCTCCACTCTCTTTCAGTCGCTCCCGGGTTCACCGGGTCGTGCGGTGTATTCTTTGGATGTAGAGGTACCTGCTTAACTTTCAGTGAATTTGTATTGGGTGTCAAAGACGGTAGTGGGGTGGAAAGTGCACCCGGAAGCGTATTCGCGAGCAGACCATGTATGCTTAGCGAGGCTCTAGAGGCATAAGAGTGATTTGAGGGACGGGTAGTGGAGTTCGACGGGTTTTCCAGATGATCAAATGGCTGGATACCTTGCGATGGGCCCATCAGTGGAAATTTAAGAGATGGGAGTTTGATCACGAAGTGGCACGAGCTGCCAAGCCCGTTATTAAGACATCGTACACAAGGAAGTTTTTGGTCGTATTCACACTTGACTTTGGACTTCTTGCAATTGCCACATGGCTTGGTACGAATTCCTTTAGCCATCTAGGCTTAATAAAGTTAACAGATTGATAGTACGTCTAAGCTGGGCCTATCACGTCAACACCCGTACATCCTTTGTAGTTTTATTGATTTGACAGGTTTCAAAGCAAACTAGAGTCCTAAACTTGTCGAGTTGGTCCGATGATACACGACTCATTTCGGAGCAGGATTTTGAGTTCTGAATTTGTATTATTTCTGTTTGTTTGATCTTTCTTCTTTTGAAAAAGCAACATTCCAGTTTTTGGAATTTGGGGTGTAAATTGTAATCGCACAAGCTGGGTAACAAAATTGACTTCTAAAGAAAATCTAGCTTGGAATTAAAAATTTAACCAGCCCCATAGTTCAAAATTTCTAAACGAACTTGACTTTGAAATAATAAAATAAAAATTAATAAGTAGCTGGCTTCTCCTTTCGAGGCTACTGATTTATTAGACCTAAAAAAACGACTTGAAAAAAAAAGAAAATGTCTCCTTTCTTGTTTTGGCTGAGTTGTCAAGGCTTTCGCGGGTTTACGGCTGCCCTGGTGAAGGTCGTGGGTTTGGTGGTCAGACAGTTTGCTCGTTGTACATAACACGATGTACAACACACCAAAGTTTGGTTTTCATCTTCCAAGCTACTGCTTTATTCACGGTATTTAACTTTATAGGTTTTATTTAAAGAATGTAACCACCAGAAAAAAAAAGAAATCTTAATATTAATTTGAAGAGCATGTTTGTGAATCCCGTCACGTTATTGCCCGAAACGGTTCAGCCGCAGTACCCCGGATTCTGCAAGCTCGACATTATCGCATGCACCCGAGGAAAAGGTCAGTGCCTCTCAAGCCCACACCACCCCTATATCAACCATTCAGTTGAACATTCCCCTAATACCTTGAACTATGTCGATGAAGCCTAAGATTAGATCCTTTTTCGGAAGTGCCAGAGAATACGCTGTAGTCGGTGCCTCAAACCAGCCGTCCAAGTTCGGGTACAAGATCTTATCGTGGTATGTATCCCACAACTTGCCCGTGGTACCCGTGAACCCAAAGGAGCCCGAAATTTTGGGCCAGACCGTTGTTCCTTCGATTACCGAGCTTTTGCGTGCAATATCCGAAAAGAAGGATTTGGCACATCATAAACTCTCGGCCGCTGACGGTCTCAGCATCTCGTTTTTGACTCCGCCAAAGATCACAGCACATACTTTACAGGAGATATCCACTGTGCCTGAGTACAAGTCTATAATCAAAGGGCTCTGGCTCCAACCTGGAAGTTACGATAAAGATGTTCTTCAAAAAGCCGAGGAGATCGGTCTTTCAGACCGGACTGTTCACCAGGACGAGTGTATTTTGGTGAGGGGTGACGAAGGATTATACGCAGCCAATTTATAGTAGACTCACAACAGGCTCATAGAATATGTACAGTGCAAAATGAATCAAGAATTAATAAGATTTGTAATAAATAGCACGCAAAAAGAAACAAATTTTCTATAAAACCAAGAAACACAAACTCCAGGGCAGCCAGGCCCCGTCACATTTGTGCCCCTTCTGGGATGACGCATGAGCTCAGCGTTCAGATCTGCTCCATGAGCTTTGTTATGTACTGCCTCCATGTCTCGTCGTTTGCAGCCGGGGGCAGTTTCGACGCAGACTGCGGGTCGATGGTGATTTCAAAGGGGAACGGGCACACGTCTAGAGTCATGATTGGCGGAATGTGGTCCTTATGCCCGTTGGCAAGATCCATGATCTCATTCAAGGTGGCCTCGAAGCTGAGTGCCGAGAGCCTGAGTAATTTTTCGGCTGGATTTACCGTGCTGGAAGCGCTCGAAAGATGCTGGTGATCTCTGTACAGTAGGGGAAGACAATTGACGTTGATGGTCCAGGACTCCCAGCAGGTTGTGTGCGCCAGGGGCTCCTCTTTGACTTGTCCGAACCAGCCGGACCGTTTCTTGGATTTCGTGGCGAGTTTTTGTGAGAACAGTAACACGATCTGGCCCACCAAGGGCTCTGTGCTCTGTGACGCGGGCGAAAAGTCCTTCTTTATTAGCTGGTCGATTTGCTGGTCAATTGTGGAGTCAATGTCTGGCGCCCCGGCCACCATCGGGTACGGGATATCCAAAAACTCGTTGGTGACGGGTACCACGGGCCCGAAGAGCCGGTGGAAGAATATCGTCCAGAGAACACCTGAGGAAGAGTTAGTAAATTTTTCATAAAAGGTTGAAATCTGAGGATAAAGGATGATATATATTCCAGATTCAATGACAAATCACCATGTTTGTTCCATCTTTGTGGACCAGTGTGGACCAGTGTGGCCCAGTAGATGGAACAGTACACTGCGTAGCATAGTGTGAAAGCATGGCATCTGGATACAAAATGACTGGGTCATCCGGGAGAAGTGTTTTGTGAATTTTCAAATATCATACCTTTGAGAGACTCACGGGCCACGGACCGCTCTGCTGTCAAGTTGAGAAGAAACTCCATGTGTGTATTTGTCTTGTGCCCAGTTTTCAAGCTTCAAGTAGATAGAGTAGATAGAGTAGATAGTTGCACGCTTGCATAATAGAGTTGTTTAGTGCGCGCCACCGCCTCGGAGCCAGGCAATTAAAATGATCGGCAATAGATACGACATTCAAAAGTTAGAATTCGAGATTGGGCAAAAGTTAGTTTCTCGTAGATATATGTCGATAGAGATTATCTGGGCAACGATACCAAAATTCCATTTCGAAATAGCTTAATTCGGATTGTCCCGGTCCATACCTGTGTGAGATCCAGATTGGCTAATTAATGGCGCGCCACTACGAGTCGCGTTCATCTAGGAAGTCTGCTTGTTTTTAATTTGAAACGCACCCAAATGATTATTATTCAAGCCCAACTCGTATTCGAGCTTTGAATTGTGTGGTCTCAAAGCTTTCCAATATAAGCGGTGTAGCCTTGTTATAGTAAGATGTGACACAGTTAAGTACGATTATCCTAATTACAACAGTCAGATAAACCTCCATTTGATCTCTATATCATCCGTCATGACAACTATGCGCCTCCACACCCGTTCACCCTGTTACTTTGTCGTATACTTGGTTTCCCTTCACCATCTTCTCCATGATCTCCATGAGTAGGGGCATCGTCACCGTCTCCAACACTCGCTTTTCGTCAGGCTTGAACTTGGAGAGCACGAAACCAGCGACATCACTTCCAGGGGCCTTTCCTATTCCGATTGCCAATTTGGTGTAGTTATTTCCCATCAGTTTGTCGATCGATCGTAGCCCGTTGTGACCCCGGGCGCTGGTTCCTCGACGACGAACCTGGACCTTTCCCAACGGCACCTGGAGCTCGTCGTGTAATACCACCAAGCAAGGATCCTTCCCCACGTGATGTTGTTTGAACTTGTTCCACGCCTTAGACACCGCAGGTCCCAGTACGTTCATGTACGTACCCGTGGTCTTCGCTAGGAGCGCGTTTGCACGTTCAAGGTTCTCACTTTGACTCATCGCAATATTACCATATTGTCGAGCGGGAATAAGACTTCCATATTCTTGCCACGCTTCGGTGGCCATTTTCTCGATTGCCCAGTGCCCCACATTATGACGCGTGCCGTTATATTCAGATGGATTACCAAGAGCGAGAAAGAGAATCGGCGGGTTATTGTACACTGGCAGAGAGACGCTGAGACTTCTTTTGAAAAGAATGGAGTCAATCCAGTGAAGGGATCGACGAATGTGCATAGTTCATGTAATCACAGCGTCTGCAATAATGTTTGAACGATGTGATAATTCACTTTCAGAGATGTCGCGTATGCCTGCACAATAGAACCATAGCACAGGGCTCGTAAAGCCGGGGTTCGGAAGCTAAACTTTTTAAAAACACCCCACTCATTGGTCTGCATTCAAAGCCTTTGCAAGTGGCGATTCCGTCTTCTCCGCCTGTTGACTCAAACCAAAAAGGTCGCGGTGAGAGTTTTTGTAGCGAATGTGCTGCGACTTGGACACCTTCTTCAACTCCTCCAACTTCAGCCGCATGGTAGGCACATCCCTCAAGTTCTTCTCCAACTTGAGTCTCTCCTCCTCGAACTTGAGTCTGCGTTCAGCATCAAGTTGACCGAAGAAATACCCACCTTTTCCATCAAGCTTCAACAAGCGGTTGTGAAAATGCCACAAGGCTGGTCTATGGGCAACTGAGAGAAGCGAGATTCCAACCTCTTGCGCGTGCTTGTACATGAATTGCTCCATATCGGGGGAAACTGCGGATGTGCATTCATCAAGAACAGCAAATTTCGGCTCGTGGTAGTACAAACGGGCCATGGCCAATCTCTGTTGGGCACCGATCGAGAGCTCCTCGTTCCAGTTTTTGACTGCATCCCAATCCGCAGCAGACTCAAGAAGGTCGCCCAAATCAAGGATCTTCATGATCTCCTCCAAGTCTTTATCCGTTTTTCCCTTCGAGTTCGTCATGAATTGCTCGACAGAGTGGGGGTAGATGATCTGCTCTCTCAACGTGCCTTTCACAAGGTACGCTCTCTGGGGCAAGTAGAACATATTTTCAGAGGTCGGAATCGTAATAGTACCCTCCTTACAAGGCCACAACCCTCCCAACATTCTAAACAAGGAAGACTTACCTGCACCGTTTGGACCTGCAATGAGAAGATGCTCACCGGGCTTGATACTGAAAGTCAACGACTCAATCAACGTGACATCTGCTGGCGTGACTAGCCTCACCTTCTCGAAAGTGATTTCATCTCCGTAGTTCACTTTTCCCTTTCCGTCATTGGAGTCCGAGGGGCTAGCAAGTTTCCTGGCTTTGATATCCTTCAAAGCGTCTTGGAACAGGGTGACTCTGGAGGCGTGGCCAACAACTTGAAGCAAGTATCTCCGTGAATAGATCAATCTGTCGAGAGAGTCAGATGCACTCATAAGAAGACGGCGATTGGTGATAAATTCGCCCGCGGCATTCGGATCTGG
>JAJMCI010000382.1:0-13334 GCA_030565705.1 Metschnikowia baotianmanensis | reverse complement strand
AAAGAGACCACAACCAAGCGGGAGTATATGAGACTTTCGCACGTATTTTCGGCATCTATTCCGGCGGGAAAGTACCCCGATCTCATCTTGAATTGATTTCCTGGAGTGGGGAATTGAAAGACGCTATCCACTTACATCCGTGGTTCCCCTCGCCCAAAAGGGAATGCTGAGCCGAAACGCAAAACCTGGTGAGCTTGTTACTCATGTCGAGTTGTGGGGTAATGTGACTTATAAGGTGCAGGAAGCCGCCCAAGTCCAAGGATCATGCAATGGGTATCACTTCAAAAACTCTAGGGGCTGTCTCGATTGTATGATGGCACAAAGCAAACTACAGTTGATCACGGTTATAACGATATGAATTTTACACGCATTCCTATCGTTATAAAGGTGATATCGTTATAACACACCAAAGGGTGTGCATATAGGTGCATATATGATCACGTGAGGGCAGGCATATATTGAAGCTACACTAGATAATACAACGATTCGTTCAATTAAATGGGATATCGACGCTATCGGGCAAAGGCTCAAACGCGAGCAAAAAAAATATTTAAAGTGCTTTGCTTAAACGTTATCTGAGCCTGGCGCCTTTTTTCCACGACTTTGAGATGCCTCTTCGTCCCGTCAATGAATCTCTTGTCGAACACTACATGATCCTCTTCGTATTTCGTAAGCCATTTTAACTGACCTTGATCTTCCTTGTGTTTCTTTAGATATCTGGTATTTCTTCAGCAACGATCACAACCTCAGAATTGTCTGTATCATGCTTTCTTGCCACCGCGTCTCACAAACAACGCGTTCATGCTACTGCACAGTGCACTAGGCCACGCCACGGCACGGGATCTTCCATATAACGCTGAGTTCGCTCTTAACTATGTATTTACACCTCAAAATCAAAAAAATATCGTTGCAGTGCGACATATCGTTATATCCGAGATCGTTATAACCGTGATCAACTGTATTTACTAACATTATATTTGGAAAAAATGGCCCATGGAAGCTTCCGCGGCTCTTCTGGATATGCAGGTAAGACCTCATTTCGAACGGTGGGGTTGTATCGCCGAATTAAGTATCCGGATGCGATGAGGTCAAACGCGCTTTCTTAAACTATGTTTGGGTATATCTGAGAGAAGATACTTTTGAGTACATCGAATAGTCTTTCCAGCGCTCATTCTCTTGTAAGAAAGATCTCGTCTATCCAAGATAATCAATATCCTCTATATTTATGGGTGTGTTTTCCTTTTTTTGGGGTGTTTCAACATTGTTATGAACTCTATATGCAGTCTTCTCAAAAAAGGCCGGTATCACCGCAGGTGCATTGGTCTGTCACGTTGGTCCATAGCTGAGGTCCTCGTTTTTGATATCCTGTTTTCTTTTCATTTTGTTTCCAAACACCGAGACCGCCTCGCCCACAATTTTGTTTTCTTTTTTTTGGGAGATCCGTTTATTGAAGGATACGTATTAATGGGAAACTATACAGTGGAAAACCTCGAATATACATGTACCAGTGGCTTGGAAGGTGAAGACCAATATATAATGTGTTGTGCAATTTTTTGTGCGATGAGCAGACTGTCTGACCACCAAACCACCCACAAGGCTCGAACCCACGACTTTTACCTGGCAACAGTATACCTGCAAACGCTTTGATCACTCAACAAATACTCGTATTCTTTTTGGTAGATACATTGAATAACGGGAAGCTCAAAAGATACTTTCCCAGCGCTAAAACTGTACCACTATGGATAAAACCTCTAATTCAACTCAAGACACATCTAACAAATCACCTTCCATGAATTGGACCTGATCTCAACTTCGTGCTGAAGATTGAGATGAGAAACTTCATGGTAGCTTATAAGCCAATGTCTTGTCACCATTGTATGATATTGCTATGTGAGTGAGAACATTTTAACGTAGGAAAAAGTTCAGAGATGCGATCGGGTTGCATAGTAGGCAAGCCTTCCTGTTTTTTCCGACTCAAAGAGCGAAAGCGATTTTGCATAACCTTCTCTTGATCCGGAAACAATCCTTCATTGACTGATATTAAATCGAAAGCTCATTTCTAGTGATCTTACCAGGCATCTCATCTACGATAGGAAGTCGTGTAGTGGGAAGGTAAGGAATTGTCCAAAAGCCACTCGAAACTGAATTACAACACATGAGATAGAAATTCTTGCAAAATTGTGCACACTGCCAGGATCCACCGCACCACTCATGAACCTCACGATTGTACACTCAGCTATGTGTCAGGTGCACAATTTGTTTGTATTCATGTTGTAAAAGTAGTAGAAGAAAAGTATTGCTAACACACATTTCGCCCACCCTTTTTATAATCGCCACTGGGCCAAAAAACAGCGTGGCCTTTATTACACCCAGGGCTACTTTATCGAGGTGGTCCACTTTATTTGAATGCTCCAAAGATATGACCGTACTGAAAAACATGGCCATTCTGCATCAGACCCTTCGGCACTGTGCACGATTTTGTTAGTGAAACAGTCTTAAGCTTTAAACCACAAATGAGGCACGTTCTATTTCCTGGTGATATGGTCGCCCATGCTAACATGCGCAAACGGCCCAAGGGCCCCCAATCGCTCCTCTCAGGCCAATTCTTCTTTTTCGTCATCATTGTAAATGATATTAAGACTATAAAACTCGGAAACAAGGCATGGGATCTCCGCCATTCATAACCATCAACATTATTTCATCGAACTTATATTTTAAACGCGTTGCTGCGGACGGCAAGTACCCACCGTACATCCTAAGTGGGGAAATGCAGGAAGTGTGTTGATTATCCGGTTATCCTAAGCACGGCCCATCTCCACTGCCCCGGTGTTCACGAGACTGTCAATTTGAGACGCGTTTATGGTGTTTTCTAATGTCTCAAGATCACCCCGGTACTGATGACCGTTTCTCCAGTTTTAGAGGGAGCACTCAGAGATTCAAAGATCACTACAATATGAAAGGAACTTTAGACGATGTCTGGGCACCATGCAGTCTACCCCACACTGAGGCGATAAACCGAGGAATGAAGCACCTCAAGTCGCACGCAATGCTTTGAATCTCCCAAAGCAACCGCCAAGACATACGGCAAAGTTTCTTTTTGAAAACTTCCAACTTCAATTTCTTTTCTCCTGTGTTCAGATTCCAGAAGTCTTTGCACCTCCCTTATGTCTGCTGAGGTTTCCCCGCTTCCAGAGGCGGTATTGATCTCATTTTTTTAAGGAAGAATTCGAGGCATCTCGAAGGGCTAAGCAGCAAACATCTTTATTCCTAGCGGCCAAACGCCGAAAGAAACGGATTCGCTCGTATAAACCCCATGGTGACTTATTAACCGAGTGGGGTATTTTTCCACATACAGGCCCCATGCACGCGAACACCCATTTCAGCAGGATTCAGTATTTGTGTTGCCCATGTGCACTACAGGGCGGTGTTGTAGGTGCGCGAGTGCATATGCGGGTTTGTGGATCAAACGCCGGGATAGCATCAAGCGCGCATCTACTTGTGAAAGGTCCGCGACGTGGCTTATTCCCTCAAAAGAAGAAAGGGGGTGTCATTGTTACATGGACCTCCTTTGACCCGGAAAAAAGGCGTATTAGTGTGGGATGCATGTCTCGCATGGCGTCACTGTTGAGCGGGGAAGCAAGGAGGCGTCACGTTTGTACCTAGAAGGCGTGACGGTTGAACGGGGTAGCAAGGAGGCGCCTGAGTGTTTGCGTGAAGTTCCTCTCTATTTAAGTCCAGCCTAATTCCCGGTCTTCTGACTTGGGAAGCTAGTTAGGACTTTATGCACTTACACAAGTATCAGGTCTCTCATTTGTTTAAGTTACCCTTAAAACTATGTCGACAGAATCCTTTACTGTCTCTGCCGTTTCAGATGAACAAGCTCAGGTGAGTCTTGCTCGAGACGTGCGTAAAGTCGATTTCACTAATCAAGTTTATCCTCTCTTTTTTTTTTTTTGAGAAGGAAGCTGATTATGAACCTAAGTTCTCTGCAGGAAAAATTGTTTCACTGCAACACTCTTTAGAGAATCTCGCAAAAACTTTTTAGTTGCTTACCTCGCGACTTGCTTGACCCTAAATGCAAGCAAGTAGCGAGGGATCACTGTAATTAGTCTCCTCCTGGAAGAGAGGATATTCCTGATTATCAATGAATCTATCAAAAAAAAAAAAAAAAAATATCAAAATCGACCTAACGCACGTCTCGAGCAAGACTCACATAAGTCTGCTCATTAGAAACGGCGGAAACAGAAAGGGACTCTGTCGACGAAGTTGGTAAAGTTAACACAAAGAATAAAGAGATTAAAGAGTAGAGTAAAATGCTTAGCAGCTTGCTTCATTCCCAAGTCAGAAGACCAGGAAGTAGGCCAGCCTTAAATAGAGAGGAACTTCACACAACTACTCAGGCTTCTACATCAATATCAGCCAACTAAACCTGACAACAATATCAGAGATGTCCGAGCACGGAATGTCTATTGTTACCAGACCAGAGATGCCCGAGAATGAAAACCTCAGTATATGTGCACAAAAGGCCAGTGTTGTTACGCGCGGTATTTGAAGGATTTAATATATATGGGATTTGAAATACTTTCTCGAGAATTTGGATTCCAGAATTAAATTCGAAATCCTTGAAGTATAGTTGAAATCCTTGAAGTATAGTTGAAATCCTTGAAGTATAGTTGAAATCCTTGAAGTATAGTTGAAATACTGGAAATATATTTGAAATACTTGTGGACTTCAGAAATTTTCAGAGCCCGTAAGCTTTTTTGGCCTAAAAACTCGTTGTACAGGGAAGAATTCCCATTCATGTGCTACACCATTTATTTTCATAGTTCGATATGCTCCGTAGTGATCTTTAATCCAATGTTTTTCCAAGTTTGTGGAGAGCAGAAGCCGCTTATGATCTCGATGATAACTACATTTCGTGCATTCAACGTTGATAAGTCTATGAGTTCCGGGAACCAATGGGTAAAGCTTCCATTTCAAAAGGCCAAACCCGATTACAGGTGGAACACACCCTTCGCCTTCAACTTGACGGGTAGTTCGTAACCTGGTTTGTTGGACTAATGCTTTTCAATTGGGGTTCTGAATTGAATTGTCTCTCAGTAACCATCCTTACAATCGTATTGGCTGTGTTTAACCCGTCGGCTGTGTAAGAGCAGTGGAGTCAAAAGAATACCGTGAACAGATTTGATAATGGGCTGAAAAAAAGTAAGACTTGCAAATCAAAGAGGAACTGCGGCCACTCAATAGGAGTCGACGCGTCTCTCAACGTATGCCACCTTAGAAAAGATAACAATAGGCACGTGCCTGAGCTACATTCACGGCCGACTATCCTTTAGTGGACGTTACTTCGAAGGTTATGTAGCGTGCAAATGGATTTTCCGGCTTTGAGCCTAATGCATGCATTTCCTTGTTCCCATCTGACTCTTACGGACATCCTGAAAAACATGAAGTATTTGATAAGCATCTCAAATATATTTTGAAATACTGAAGTACTTTTACCAGTATTTGAATTTGGCAATTCCTGGTATTTAAGATATATTTTGAAATCATACCGTACATTCCAGCGTCCGCGGCCACCTACATGCGCGGCAGGAAGACGGGTGACGCGTTTTTCTCCATTTTGACAACTGTTGGAATTTGTGACAACTGCTGTGTTTAGTGCGTTCTCACAGGTTAGATTCGTTTATTATATTTACCTCAGTGTGTGGAAGAGAAGAAAATATTCTATGCGTTGTCCTTTCTTCGTGTCCGAGGAGCAAGACCCATGGTCGTGTGCGGTTCAGCTTTAGTCCGATCGTAAGATATCTATGTCTGGAACTGCATATTCCAATTACCAGTGATGTTAATATCTCATTATTTCGCGAAAAAAAATCTGATATTTTGAGATATTTTGAGATAATTCTCTAGATTCTCATATTTTTCAGATATACATATTCAATATAGATATTTCAGATAAGGCTCAAACAATCTCAGATATTTTCAGATATTTTTGGATATTGCTAGAAAATGCTTTAGGACTCGGGACTTCAAAAGTCGCCCCCATCACCCGCAAACTCGACTGCCTGGAGGAACGCGAAAAGTTTTGCACAAGAATCCGTTGCGAAAACAAAAAAAGTCACGCAATAGTCTAGTGACGCGTCCTCCCTTTTTGCGAGCCACGGTCTTTAAGATGCGTAGAGGTGAGCGATGCAGAGACTCTAAACTCAAGTCATAGTCTAGATTTGATCGATATGGAAAGCATTGATTCCAGGTTCAAGAAGGTCTCCCAATTATATATCGACCTGGGGTGTATCTACGATTCAGGTCAGGACGAGCAGGGCGACTAAAGTTTGAATTTTCATAAGAATACATGTTTTAATTTAGGATTGTGATTGAAGACGTTCAAGCTTCAAAAACTTTGTGAGCAAATGAGGGCTGAAGAAGTGTTTTAGGGCGGGAGAAGGGCATAGTCGTACTGTTATAGTATTAGCCGGTCTAGGGCGTCAGCCCTGGACATGATGGTGTGTACCTGTATAGGTGTAGGTCACGTGTATGCGCACGTGACCGTAGCCGTCGCGGCCGTAGGTCTTGAGGCGCCCACCGGGCGCAGAGTAGACTGGAGGACAAGTCTCTTTTAGGTTGAGATAGGAATAGATATCTACACACCCCTGCAAAGCAGAAGACCCTTGAGCAGATTCTTAACACATACCATACGACGGCTTGGCATACTCTCGATCAGTGATGTTAAATTACAAAAATTTCGCGTTAAATTATTTGAAAAACAGAAATAATTAGAAACATCGTTTGTAATATGAAATTATTGCACAATGTAATATCATTTTTGAATATTTATGGTACTTGAAGGAATATCACAAATAGTTACAGATAATTACATGTCTTTACTGAAAATGATGAGAGGTTTGAGAGACTGAAAGAGAAGGTGAAGTGACCGATAAACTCGTTTACCGGGTAATGGGTGCGTATGATTTTCCGAACATTATTCAAGACGAGGAAAGTGTCTACTTTGACTCTGCACAACAGTCGGTACCGGCCAAAAATTTGAATTAAGATCACCCATAACCTCCTGACACCAGCTCCGAGCAAAATTCGAATGGTGTGGGTGAATCGAATTCTGCCGATATCGTCAACAGGCTAGACCTGAATTGTGGGAGGAAAAGAAAGCGCTCTGTTTCTCAAAAAGAGCAATGCCCACTGATCACGAGCGAAATGGAGGGTGCTGCCAACCGTGATTCGCAGATCTCATTAGGATTGAGCGAAAAGGAAGATGTTAATACCAGTGGTACGCAAAACCTGGGAGACATGAGCGAAGCAACACCTTTGGAAACTTCACGCGATTCGCCAGATTTTAGTGATGCAGAAACTTTGAATTCCAAACATGATTATCAAGAGTTGAGCGATGCAGAATTGATTGATGCAGAGGCTTTAGATTCAAGACGTAGCGAGCTGCGATATATTGATACCTTGTTCGAAAAAGTCACACAGTTAGATAGCGATCTGAGAAGCATCTCCGACTCAAGTGAAGATGAAGAGATTGACTGATATTTAGGTTTTCAAATAACATATGAATGGCTTTCAGAAACTAATTGAAAGGGGTTATTCCTCAAAAGTTTCGTGCGTAAATGCGAGCTAAACAGGTGTTTTAGGGTGGAAAAGGGGCATTGTCGTACCCCGCGAGGTAATATTAGTAGTAATTAGTAATAGTCAGTAATATATTTCGTCTTACAAATATAAAAAAAAACATATTTCAAGTATGAAAAAAAAGTGTGATTATTACACTTTTTTTGTAATTAACAGCACTGCTCTCGATTGAGGATCTCGAAGCTGAAAGGATTATATACCGGAATATTTCAAAAAATCTAAAAAAATCTCAAAAATGTCAGATTTCTTTAAATTAAATATGAGATGTAAATATCGAAAGTGAGTATCTTAAATACTCAAAAGTTTGAGGTTTTTTGAGATTTTTTGAGACTAACAACACTGCCAAACACCATGACTCGCGACTCGGGGCGTGGTGGTGGTACTTCAGGAGCAAGCCTGGAGAGCCATTAAAACTGTCGTCATATATGACAGTTCGACACGCGAGAAACTTTAAAAAGAAAAATATTTTGTAAAGATCTAGATTATGTAAGCAACGCCGGGCTCGGAAGATACTTGCTCCTCCGGTGTTACGACGCAAATGTCAACCTCGGCGACTAGCGTAAAGCCTTGTTGCATTATTGAACAAAGTTGGTCCCACCCGCCAGTGGAGGAGGGAGACCTAAAACTGGCTCCTGTTTAAACTTGATAATCATATTTGAGAGATCTCCTTACTTTTCCGTGATATAATCTACTTTCACACACACTTTACTCCACACTTGACAAAACAGTACTCGAACTACAAATGACCTTGCCTGATCTGTAAATCTCGAACTATCATATTCATAAACGTTCCGATACGAACGCCCTGCCTCTCGCAGGATCATCGATCTCGACCCTAGTATAACTCAAACATGCTCAACATGCTCAATTTGTTCTTTCTCAACCTCCAACTTGCGGTTTTGGATTTGGGGAGCTTCGTCACCAAACACCTGGGCCACTTCCTCCAACGTGAATCCGGATGTCTCGGGAAACATGAAGTAGACAATCACAAGCATTAAGAAGAGATATCCCACGTAAACAAAGTAGAACTTCCACTGAAGCGATGCCATCCCAATGGGATTCACAAGCGTCATAACCGCCCCAAAAAGGTTAAAGATCTGGGAAAGGGTACCACCCTTGGCCCTGTGCGAGTAAGGCATGATCTCACTCAAGTACAAGGTACACAACCCGTTGGCGCCCATGTTGTAAAAGAAATAGAATATGAAAATCATGGCCAAGACACCGTTAGCATATGTCTTATTTTTGAAGTTGCTCTTCTCGCAAAGCGCAGAGAAGGCTGTCCAGATTGAGAAGCTGAACAACATTCCCAAAAGCGATGTTAAGAACATTGTTCTTCTCTTTAAGAGACGGCAAATACTCATCATAGCTCCACAGACAACAAAACTGTAGATCATCAATGCACCATTGATTTGAAGCTGTTGAGTGGTGTCGCTAATTCCAATCAATCCCAACACAACAGGCAAATAGTACGACACCAACCCGTTACCAGCAAGCTGTTGAATGCAAGGTAAGATGGCACCAATCAAAAGTCTTTTCCTGAAAGACTTGATTCTAATGAAATCCACGTACGAAGAGTTGGTCTGAATCTTCTCGTTTGCAATGGCAGCCTCAATTTCTTGCATCTCAAAGTCTATCAAAGCAACGTGTCTTGAATCCGTCGAGTTTCCAATGTGGTGTTTGGTCAAGATGTCCCGTGCCTCAGCCCTCCTACCTTTATTAACGAGAAATCTGGGAGACTCCGGCACCCACCAAATCAACAGGATCTGCAAAAAAGGAAAAAAGCCTTGAAGAAACGTTGGGACTGTCCACGAAGGGTTGCCCGCAACATTCCGTGTTCCGTAAGTCACCCATGCTGCGCCGATGGCTCCTAAGTACCAGCACACATTGTAGGCGAAAGTTGAGGTTTCTCTATGGGTTGGGTATGCGATTTCAGTGATCAAGATTGGGGATGGAAGAATTGCGATTCCGCTGAAACCCAAAATGACTCTAGTCGCAAAATAAAAACCATAGTTTGTGGCAACGCCCTGAAGAATTGCACCAAGAATCGACAACAGCTGGCCAAGGATAATGAGTTTCTTTCTTCCCCAACGATCGCAAAACCAAGGGGCGATCGGTATAGCAACGACACCTCCAACAAGGGGGCCGATGGACAACAAGCCCAACTGCGAAGGAGACGGATTGCCGATGGCCTGGCGCCAGGCTGGCAAAGATTGCAAACCGTTTATCATCGCTGAATCGTAGCCATTTGTACAAGATGTAAGCGTGACGACAAAACAGCAGAACGCCAAAAAGCGCAAGTGTGGTACTTTGATCCACAGACGCTTTTCAGCAATGTAGTCTGTAACACCCACGCCGCCCTCTGGCTGTTCAAGAGACTGCTTCTCGGTTATCTCGGTGATGGACTGCCTCTTGGATATCTCATGGATGCTCAGCATGACGAAGAGAGTTCAGATCAAGTAGAAGTAGAAGAAACGGGAGCAAACAAAAATGAGGATCAATGAATTAAACATAAAGCAAGTATGGGAAAAAGAAATCTCGTGCTCTTTTATCGTCAAGAAGAATCTGTCAGCCTTTGCAATCCGTGGCGGAGAGCTGCAGGGAGTCCACATCATGCGCATGGAGATGCGCAGTCTGGCATGAGAACCCAAAATACACAGAATCTCTTGCATGTATCTCGTCTTGCTTGTGGGGGCACTGGTCAGCCGCAATGCCGTGACGCAACCGGAACAGCAAAAACTTGTGGCCAATCAGTATCGCCAGAATCTCAGAAAAGGATATACATGATGAGGCAAAAGTATAAGGACATTCAGTCCGGGATTGCGGGGTTCTTCCCGGTCGGAAAGAGCCTTCGATCTCATTGAATCGACATCCTGGAGCGGAGTATTGAAAGTTGCTATCCAGTCATATTCGCGGCTCCTTTCTCGCCCAAATGGGAACTGAGCCAAGATGCAGAACCTGGCGGTTTTGGTACATATATCGATTTGTGGGGTAGTATGACCTGTAACATGCAGGGCCGTCCAAGTCAAATGATCGGCAATGGGCATCACCTTGAATAGTCTAGAGACTGTTTCGATTGTATGATGACACAAAGCGGGCTTTGGCTAACAATGTGTTTGGAAAAATGTTACATGACCATCGAAGCTTCCGTGGGCGTTGCTTTGCATGCAGGTACGAGCGCGTTTCAAAAGTGGGGCTGTTTCGCCGGATTCAGTTAAGGGATGCGAGGAGTTCACAACGCGCCGGGGGTTTGTTTTTTCCCCCCTCAGTGGGTGATTTTCTGACATCTCTCAAAGAAAGAGTTCCCGAATGTACCGAGATCAGTTCCAGCCCTCAGCCTCTGGCAAGAAAAATTACTCATCACAAACCAATACCCTCTTCTGGATTGATGGTGTTTTTCTCTTTTTAGTTGGGTCCACTGCTCTGATATCTATATGCAGTTTCCATTACTGTTGCAGTGTAACGATTTTTCCTGCACAGAACTTAGGTTCTTGATCAGCTTCCTTCTCAAAGAGAAGATAGACTTGATTGGTAAAATCGACTTTACGCACGTCTCGAGCAAGACTCACCTGAGCTTGCTCATCTGAGACGGCGGGAACAGAAAGGGACTCTGTCGACATAGTTGTAGTGGTAACTTAAACAGAGGAGAGATCGGATACTTGTGTCAGTGCTTAAAACTTAACTAGCCTCCCAAGTCATAAGACTGGGAATTAGGCTGGACTTAAATAGAGAGGAACTTCACGCAACCATTCAGGCGCTTCCTAGCTACCCCTCTCAACCGTCACGCCTTCTAGGTACGCCCGTGACGCCCCCTAGGTACAAACGTGACACCTCCTTGCTACCCCACACAACTGTGACGCCTCACAGGTACAACCGTGACGTCTGCCAGGCACGCCCATGACGCCTCCTTGTTTCCCGGCTCAAACATGATGCCTTCTAGGTACAATTGTGGCGTCTTCCAGGTACGTCCATGACGCCTCCTTGCTTCCCCGCTCAATAGTGACGCCATGTGGGACATGCACCCCACATTACTACGCCCCTTTCCCGGGTCGAAGGAGGTTCATATAACAATGACACCCCCTTTTACCTTTTGAGCGAATAAGCCACGCCGCCGACCTTTCACACGTAGATGCGCGCATGATGCTGTCCCGGCGTTTGATCCACAAACCCGCATATGCACTCGCGCACCTACAACAATTACTGTATTGTAGTTTCACCGTTTCACCGCGGTTCCTGCAGAGAACTCAAGTTCATAATTAGTCTCCTCCTGGAAGAGGAGATATATCAAAATCAACCTAACGCACGTCTCGAGCACACATAAGTCTGCTCATTTGAAACGGCGGAAACAGAAAGGGACTCTGTCGACGCACAATAAAGAGATTAGAGAAAAGACTCAGAAGCTTGTCTGCTTCACTGCTTGACTACTATCCCAAGTCAGAAGACCGGGAATTAAGCTGTATGTACTTAAATAAAGAGGAACTTCACACAACCACTCAAGCGCTTCCTAGCGACCCCGCTCATCAGTGGTGCCATGTGAGATATACATCCCGCATTACTACACCCCTATCCGGGCAAACGGCGGTCCATATCAGAGGTGTTAAAACCGGCGTTGCTACGCGCGTCGGCCTTTTTCCTCCAGCGTTGGCGTTGGCGTTGGCGTTGCGGAGCAGAATAGATATTCCTTAGGCGTTGCGTAGCCGCGTAGTTGGGCGCGACCTACGCGACAACGCTCATTTTGAACACCTCTGTCTCACGACAAAGCCCCAGGCGTCGAATTATGGGGCTGTAATAGAACAACCAGAATGAAGTTGGAAATCCAAGGAATATTTCCTTTTTCCAGTGTTTCACCTCAATGTTCAAAAAGGAAAGGCCTAAAGCCTCCATGCATTGACTAAAATGCATTGACAAAAATGTATTGAATCGTGGGCATTCATGGATTTGATAGCTCTTGCTCCTGAAAGACCCTGCTGTATGTCACGCGATGAAAGTGATCAGCATGTCTATGTAGGCAGGACTCTTGGAACAAATATCCTTCCATCGGTCGGCATTGTTCGTTTCAGACCCATATATGCTAAGACACGCTCTCTAAAGCAAAAGATTCGAAATTTGAAAAGATGCCGATTTATTGCGCGACTGAACGCGAACAGTCTCCCCCTTTCAGTTCCCAATATTGCTAGCAATTCAGGTATCTATATGTAAATATACTATACCTAGGATTATGGCCAGTACAGATGTAACCAAAATCCTTAAGGTCTCGGGAAGTAGTAGGAACTCTCGAGTACAGTGAAACTTGCTTAAGCCGGACCTAACTGTATTTGGCATTTTGTCCTTCTTAACCAATGAAGAAATATTTTCCAGTATATAGACTAAATTTTTCTGCATACTGGGATATTTTCTTGCATGCATGACCGCGAGAGTTGTACTTCACTAATATAGGGTTGTTCACCGGAAGATTTGAGGTACTTGCATCGAATTGCGAGGGATTTAGTGATGTTTTATTTTTTATCTATTTACAGATTATATATTTCTACTATGTATCTTTTTTGGAGCCTCGTGTTTTGTCTTCAGCTAAGTATTCTCCTCATGTTCATCCCCCGAACTATCACTCATGGACTCATCCAGACTTACATCACGGTGGTGCTGTCTGATTTGCTTTTTTTGGCGTACGACACTTGGCGATGGTGACTTCTTGCCATTGA
>JAJMCI010000381.1:0-13348 GCA_030565705.1 Metschnikowia baotianmanensis | reverse complement strand
TCTCCGGGCCTTTGGCGCACAGAAACACAGTCTTTTCGACGTGCGCCAGGCCTTGGCGGAGTTGAAAAACACGCCGTTCGAGTACGACGGCACCCACGTGGCCCGTGCCGTCGACGAGTGTGAGGCGTGGCTCAGAAGGGCCAGGAAAGTCATGGCCCTGGCGAAAATCTTGCAGAGGGCGTCCCGGGCGCAGTCGACATTGAAAAACGTATGCAATCCTGCATTGGCCGACCGATTGAAGTTGATGGCCGAAAAAACCCGCGTGGCGTTGGGCGACGAGCACACCGATGTGTTCAAGCACTCGTCGGCGTACCTCTATGTGCATGATTTGCAGGACGAGCCCGTGGAGGTGCTCATCCGGTACTGTCTCTGCAGGGACTACGAGGACGGCACGATGATCGAGTGTGACGTGTGCCACGAGTGGTTCCACGTCACGTGCGTCCGGAGCATCAGCACGATCGGCAAGGACGACGACAGGTACGTGTGTCCGTGCTGCCTGCACCTTGCGGCGTTCCAGAGGACGTCCTGTTTGCCGAAATTTGCCGAAAAAGTCGAGGAACACGTGATTCAGACGTTGCTTCAGGAGGCAGAAGGTTTGCATGTGCAACCGACCGCAGAACTCGAGCTTTTGAGAGAGTTGTGGGGCGTCATAGAGGAGGCCCGGGGCTTCCTTACCCGGCCGGAAATACGGTTAAAGATCGTCAAGGAGGGCGCGCTCTTCCTCATGTTTTTGCTCCGGAAGTTCGTGGGGTCGCCTGTGCTCATGCCTTCCGTTGTGGAGTACCTCATGAGCTTGCTCAAGTATACCGACATGACGCGCGGGTTCGAGAAAAAGGGGGGTGGGAAGGAGGAGGGTGGGAAGGAGGAGGGTGGAAAAGAGGATGGAATGAAAGAGGATGGAATGAAGGAGGATGGAATGAAGGAGGAGGTGGATCACCAGCCAGCTGCTGATACTCCCGTGGGCCCCGTTCTCCCTCTGAGTTTTCCACACGGCATTTTCAATAGAGACTCTTTGCAAAACAAGGGACACACGCCCCCCTTGCCGGTCTATTCTCCTGTTCCCCCTCCAGTAAACCCAAACCCCTTGTCCATGGAAACTAATACGGCACAGGTTCCGACATCCATGCAGGCCACCCCATTATCCCAGAGCGTGTCCCCACCTGTTTCAAATACTCCTTTGCACCATGGCTCCGTTTCACCGAACCATGCTCAGGTGCATGGCCCAAACCATGCGATTGTGGTTCCTGGAATCCAGCCGTATGTTTCTAATATACAGGGCGGGGTATATGGGGGAACTTATCCAGTGAACCAACAGGGAGCACAGAGAGTGACACAGGAAGTTCCGTTACCGGTGATGGCACTGTTTTCCGCTGGTCAAAGTGAAATGAGTGATTCTGGAAAGTTACATGCTAATGTGAGTCAAAGAGCAAGTCCAAGTGCAAGTGCAAGTGTGGGTAAGAGTGCAGTGGTTGATCCACAGAGTGCTCCGGTCCCTTGTCCTAAAGGGGAGAGAGTGCAAAGTGTACAGAATGTACAGAGTGTGGAGATTCCAGGAAATCCAGGAAATCCGGGAAATCCGGGAAATGGAGATTCAACTATTACAGATTCCCTGGAAGTCGTTGCGTCTGGTCAGCCAGTGGAGAGGGAAAGTAGCAAAGAGGCTGCGAAAGAGTGACTGATGAAATGAGATACGTGAAGAGTTCAGAGGGAGAGTAACTGAAGAAATAAGAAAAAAGGAAGAGTTTAGAGAGAAAGTTGCAAGGCGCATGGTGATCGAATCAGGTAGCTACGGGTCTTTTCTTGCAAACCGTGATTTGAAAACTGCAGACTGTTGGCTGATAGGAGAGGAAATATTCAAGACCCGAGCCAGGAAGTGTTTTGCGTGTCTTTTGATATTGTCTCGTCGTACTTCTTATGAGGTAGTATGTCCATTGTCCACTACAGTATAAGAAAGAAAGATATGGCATAGAGAATGCATTATAGAGTGAACTGGAGATGTCACATGGCTCCGATTATATTTACCACCCTCTTCATACATCAAGATTCTATAGATCTCATAGTATTTTCCATGAGATCGACTTACAGTAAAGAACGTGTATTAGAGGTGTTTCTAAAAAATTATAAAGTCTATGAAAACCGGTCTCACGACGCGTTCGCGACGCGGTCTTATATGCAGGATACGACATCTGACTAGATTCCCAATGCACAAAGCCATCGAGTAAACCACGAATAATTTCCACAATTTGCCCTTCTTTTCAAAATATTAATCTTATATTGGAATATGAGACCCCAGCTGGCGAGGAGCCGCTCTCCTGCACACAGGGCCATCGACATTGGCTGGAGCAGAGCCTCCCTCAATTCCACGCACAAGTACCTCCAAAATACCGAGATTTTGGCCCTAATCACCGAACTCGAATCGTTTTTTTCCGTTCAAAATTTGCTTCAACCGGAAGAGGCCCAGTTGCTCCGAAAAACGCTCCGGCTGAAGCCGCAACTCCGGCTTTTCAAGGGCGAATGTGTGAGCTTTATACTAGGACTAGTGCACTTTAAAACCATCGAAGAGTTTCTCGAGACACGGTTCAATATTTCTCGGGAGAGACTCGAAAACTTGGTGGACGGGTATAAGGGTTCGGAATTCGGGAAAAACGGGACTGAAAATGTATACAATTCGCTGGATCCGAGGTCTGCGTGGCAGAAGTATGAGGACTCCAAACGTGCTGATCTATATGATACGTACCGTTTGAAACGGCCGCAGACTCCGTATTTGACGGGAGAAAATTACGGGAAAACTTTTGAAAAACTACCGGAGAAGCCACGTGCTCCAACCGAGCTGTGGTTTCTGCGGTGGGCGGGGAAAACAGAGGCAAATGATGTTGGAAATGTAAGATATGAGAATGATCTGAAGGAGAACACTAGTGCACCACGAAACGGAACAGGCGGGTCCTGGATATCGAAAATGATGGGATTCGGCAACCTGTGGTTCCTGGGCTCCTCCCTGACGCGAAAACCCGAGCCCAAAACACTACGAAATGACCCATTTACTGACACTTTGAATGACACTTTATATGAAAGAAAAACACACACAGACCCATACTCTTTTTCCAGCACAAGGCCAGAAACGACGGTCCAGGATCGGAAATTACAAGATATACGGGACTCGCTTGCACATATTCGTACACACACACGAAAACTCGAAACGGAGTCCTCTCAAATGCATGGAAAGTCGTATGACGAGTTTTTGGAGAAGCTCCAAAAAGAAGTCAAGGAACAAGCACGCATCATCTCCAGACTCGAGAGAGAAAGAGACAGGAACTTTAAGACAGGGTTGCCTGGTGTCATATTCCGGATGCATGTTCCTTGGAAGATCTTCACGGGCTACTTGACGACATTTATAACGGACCTTCTAGAAGAAGTGTTACCCTCATACACAGAGGTAGATACAAACCGCCACACAGACACAAAGTTTCACACATTCACGAACAGTCACACATCCATACACACACCCAAGAAGAGGAGTGTGCTCGACCTTGTGGTGCAGGTTTTAAGCCTCTTTCTCGGTTTTTTCGTGCTCATCAATTTCTTCAAGTTGGTCTATTTCGTCGCGGTGGTATGCATGTACCCATCCAACCACACGCTCCCCTATATTTATTTTGACGAGGAGATCAAGCAAGCGGCACCCATGACCTGGCTCCAGGAGTTCCCCACTCTAGAGTACTGGAGCTACCAGGTGCGAGACATGTTGGGGTACTAGTATCCGCGTTTTATGTTGGGGGTACTGGTATCACACTTTATGTTGGGGTACTAGTATCACACTTTTTTTTTACTGAAGATTGAAATTTCCACGAGAATTTGGAGTATTGAGGAGTTAGTATAGACCATACAAGAGGTCCATTTTCAAAAAGTGTCGGGAGCTTCCTTCACCTCTGATACCTGCGAGATTTCTTGTATTTTTGGACGTCGAGAGAAAACGAAACTTGGCCTTAAAGCTTGGATATCTTCTTGTCTTTTGCACTGTGACTTCTCCCGTGCACAATACAGGTGGTGGAAGAAGTTTAAGAAAGTTTTATTCGAATGATACATGTTCTGGATCGACACTCCAGATGACCCTCCCATTCTAATTTCACAGAACATATTCAAAGCTCGAGTCAAGCTCCGAAGCTAGACGACTTTTTGTCCGGGCCAGGCTTAGTTCTTATTCCGAGTCAAAATATCACATCAATGAACCCTGAGCATATGAATACGGGCTATATCAGAATTCTTTCGAGGTTCCATATACTTTTATATAGTTTATGGCCGTACCAGGAAATCTCGTGTCGACGCTCCCTTGCATAAGATGGAACTGTCAAAATAAAAGAACGAAATGCCAAAAAAAGAGAAAACCCTCTCAAACGAAGCAGATGATTTTAAGAAAAAGAGTAAAGATAATGGTTATCTCCCAGCTATAAGTTACCTTGCGAACGTTATGTATACTTTGCGACTCTTTATGTTGCGAAAGGACCAGATTACAATCATTTCACACGGACTCAATGTTACACACAAAAGAATATTTTGATCATGAGAGGTCCAGAAATTGCTCGATCAGTCTGTTGAGGCTTACTAGGAGGCAAGTGGATTTCGGATAGTTACAATGTACTCACTGTTAGTCTTTCAATCGACTACTCCACTGAGAGACCAATACATTCCATAATAGTCAAAAGTAAGACGCAATGCTAAGGATTGAAAGCTCGATGATTAGTTTACAGGATACTGTGTCGGTCCAAGAATAGAGGTCATAACCAATTGAGTGGAAACGCGAGAAGAACTCACCCACTGTAACGACAACTCCTATCGATATACAGTCACATCATCATACTATAACCTAGCGCAACACACAACACTCAAAAGCAATATCGAATTGTCATTATACACATAAAAGAAAGAACGTGGGCTCTATTAACTATACAAGAACACACCTTCAGAAAACAAAGAAGAAAAGAATAACAGCCAGCACCAGCACGCTTAGTTCATCTGCTTGACCAAGTTGTTGATGTACTGCTCTCTGTTTCCGGTGTCACCACCCTGCACGAAGTGGTTGAACTTTCTCTTTCTGAATCCACCGTTGGGGTTGGACAAGTAGAAAGGCCACAAGAAGTTGTTGACCTGCTTGAAGTTAGGGCCCACAGTGAAGATCTCGTGGATCAAGTCCTCCATGGACACAACACCGTACTTGCCCAAGGCAGCCTCGATGATGGCGTTGTCGGACAAGGCGATTCTCTGCGATCTGACCTTACCGTGGCCTCTCTTGTAGATCAACTTTCTGACGGTGGCCAAGTTGGGGTATCCGTAGGTGGTGTATGGCTCGACCAACTTGAGCAACTCGGAGGTGGCCTTGGTGACCTTGACAAACACACCGGAGTTGATCTGGGTCAATCTGAGCAACTGCATCACCTTTCTTGGCTTAGGTGGGATCTTCATGATACCCTTGATTCTCACCACGAACACCAACTTGGGCTCGGCCTCGACGTAGAACGAGTTGGTGGCTCTGGCCTCTCTCTTGGCCTCGATCACAGCACGCTCGGCGTCTCTGTACTCCTTGTTGTAGGCAGCGGTTCTCTCGGAAATCGCCTGTCTCTTCTCCTTGTTAGCCTGGAATGTTAGTAAGAATTCGGGGTGGATATGTGTGTGTGGGTATGTATAATTTTCTCAGTCCCGAAAGATGGTTAACTGAATGACAGCATCGCGTGTAAGCTAGTCTCTTCATAAAGATATGTGGTCTCATCTTCAAAAATTGCGTTCACTTCAAATGTACATACGGCCTTTCTGACCTTCTTGTCGGCAGCACGCTGCTCGACAACCTTGGCGTCGGTCTTGGTCTTCTTGATCTGAGTCTCTGGTTTCAAAGTACTGAGGCGTTAGTAGGGGATCGTTGGATCTTTTTTCTACTTCTTGACTCGGTCGGTATATGATACGTTGTGGTGGGTGTGAAGGCAGTTACGTGGGACAAGACAAAAGGTCACGTCCCAAGTGAACACAAGAATCGATGAGAACTCCATTATCTGAAAAAATAATAGTATTCCCACTTTCTTTTTGTTCATGACAAACACAGGATAGATCCAGAAGAGATCCATAAGGAGAGAAAATTTTCATTCGCGCACCAGAAACAACCACAT
Organism: Metschnikowia baotianmanensis; assembly: GCA_030565705.1. NCBI lineage: Eukaryota > Fungi > Ascomycota > Pichiomycetes > Serinales > Metschnikowiaceae > Metschnikowia > Metschnikowia baotianmanensis. The sequence goes on along the minus strand of JAJMCI010000381.1, from coordinate 7,199 downwards.
CATAAAACGTGCCATGTGTGAGTGTGACTGTATTGACATGCGTCATGCGTCATGAAATTCTCCTCCGTGTGTTATATTGCTTTCACAAAATTCAAGGCTCACACAGTGTGACCCCAAACCCAGGAACAGCAATGTCATAACTGAAGCATGAGACGAGCGTGACACAGAAATATTCTCGTGCACGTGCCCTTGTCCCATGCCCCTCGATCTCCAATGTTTTCGAAAAAGCAAAGGAGACACACCGTACCGCAAGCAGATCATGTGTCTAGCGAGAAGTAGATGATTTTTTGTGGAGGCACATACGTAGCCATTTTGGAGTGTGATGAGGAGATGAAAAATTCTTATGCGGAATCGCGTGGTCTTATATATTGAAGGATTTTCTGCGCTCGCGATGCGGCGTGTGTGCAGGTATGGCGCTGCACGTGACGAGGGCTCAAGCCCTAGACATATCGAGTCGGGTCAATTGGACATGCATCAAGGATAGGGAGCGGGTATTCAAATGGGTGTACGTGATAAGAAAAACGAGTGTATTTGAAGCGTTCTTTTTTCATACCTTTGTATATTGAAATGTGGTGGTAGAGATGGCGTGTAAAATGGTGTGTAATATGTATGGTGTCGGAGATGTTGTGATGCTTGTATGTTCGCAAATTGGGTGCAAATAAAACAGAAGGATGCAAGACTGTGTCCATATCATAACTATGTTTTTTATACATACTGAAGGTTTATCAAACAGGTTTATCGATCCTGATTTGTAGGGTTGCGAATTCTGTGGTGTGCGATGAATCTATCAAAAAAAAAAGAAAGGCACCACCTACCCAGTTAGGGTGTGCTGCAATATCTTGATACGAACACTCTATAAATGCACATGTGCCTAGACACAAACTTTTTTCGAGTATAGAATGTTTTTTTCTTTCTTTCTGTTAGATGCATTGATTAAAGAGGTGCTCAAAAATTACCTTCCAAGCCCAAATACTGTACAGCTATGCATGAAACCTCTAACCCATTTCGAGATCACATCTAACGCTTCACCTAAGATGATTCTGTCCTTTTTTTTTGTGTGTGTCAAGTGCTTCAAAATTGTTTCTCGGAGTTCGTGAGAGGGTTAGTTTTTATAATCAACAATAAAGCTGACAAGACGTTACTTGTTTCCTATAGTAACCAATTCAATCACTATTCACAATCACCCCTTTATTTCGACCCGAACTCATCTCATAAAATTGGGCATATTTGGAGGACGTTACGGTCTAGTCGGTGTTCTATTTTCTGTTTTTTGCGTACATTAATGATTCAACTCTTCATTTGAGATTTCAAGAGTAACAAGAATAAGACTGATCGTATGATGATGCCTTTTGTTTCTTGCACTTTTTATGTAAGTGCACCCAAGCATGAGATAGATTAAATGATTACTTTTTTTTTCCAGTCTTCTCTCTGATAGGCATAAAAAATCACATTCGAGGCATTTATATTCGGTACTTGAAAGGCTTTGAGGAGGTTACAATTATCGAATACTTCTTTAGACCACATTAAAAAGCACACAATCAATTGATATGCTCGCGAGATGTGGAAGATGTATAATGATTTTGTATCGAAACACGGGGTAGCTAACGATAAAAATTGAAATAAAGCAAGTTCGGAAATACGAGCTCCTTGATTGTTTTGAAAAGTCAATAAATGGAATTTCTGGGCTCGTATACAACAAAATGAGGCCACTTTCATCTCGCATATCTCAGATAGCAGGGAAGACCAGAAAAGGCACGCCTTTGAACCTTCCAAAAACAATTAATTATCCCGTTTCCGTTATTTTTGAAACACGAAATCATAAAAAATAACTCCCTAAAGTGTTTTCTTAATTTCTCGCATCATGCACAAGATGCAATCTTGCGCCATGTGGGACATCACATTTCCGAATCGGGACTTCAAAGGGGACTTCCGAGCACATCTAAATGCACAACTTGTTCGAAAAGACACGATGCCTTAGTGATTGAGTAACAAATTCCCAATCCGGGTTTCAATGAGCCCACTCATACGACATACTCTGAAACACAGAGCGAAGACATACAGTCAAGAACAACTATATATATCTGTCATGAGCTCAGGGAATCATGGTTTTCTCTTCAGTATTCCAACACAGTCCACCACTCCATCCCAACGAAAACCAAAACCAAAATCTTAGATACCAGCATTACAATGAAGTTCTCTGTTCCTTTTATTCTCGGTTCCATGGCCGCTATGACCGCCGCAGCCCCTACGCCCAAAACCAACCTGACCATTGATGGGACCCTCATTCCACAGGAGGCCATTCTTGGCGGTTTGTCTATTCCAGAGGACGTGTTTCCTGTGTTCAACTACGAGGACGACAAGGCGACCGTTGTGTTTTTGAACGCCACTGTTTTGGCCGAAGCCAAGGCTTTCAATGCGGAAAACCAGAAAGATTTGGCTTCTGTAGAGAGCGAGTTTGCCAAGAGAGACGCAGAGGCCGAGCCCTGGCACTGGGTGGCTTTGAAGATCGGACAACCCTTTTTCAAGAGATCTGCAGAAGCATCTGCAGAAGCATGGCACTGGGTAGCATTGAAAATCGGCCAACCTTTTTTTAAGAGAGATGCTGAAGCTTCGGCTGAACCTTGGCACTGGGTAGCGTTGAAGATTGGCCAGCCATTTTTCAAGAGAGACGCTGAGGCATCTGCTGAGCCATGGCATTGGGTTGCATTGAAGATCGGCCAGCCATTCTTTTAAGAAAAGGTGTAAAGTTTCACACACAATGTCTCACCACCCATTGGTGTAGTACCCCATACTTTACTGCCCCTCAAGGTTTATCCCTAGTTTGAGAAGAATATACCTCTGCTCCATAGTTTAGTCAATAATTTGCTTTAAATAAATAATAAATCATAAATTTACTACAGTTCACATAATCGATCCTACATAAGATACCTAAGTGTGGCTGCAAAATGTCGCGTGTGTGGCGTATAAAAGTGTGGCTGCAAACGACCTGTACTTGAGACAAGGAACAAGAATGTGAGAAAAAACACCCAAACAAGTTAACAACTAGGTGCTCACACACAATGACGGTCGAGATCCAGGGGTACGATTTCCATACCTACTGGCGTGACACAAATGCAACGGAGAAGCAATTCTGCTCGGAGTTTGCAGATAAGGTGTGCCTCAAGTTTGCCAAGGAGATCGAACAAGGCCGTCTTCTCGTGAAGAGACACTGGGCCACCCCCGTGGGACCGCACCCCATACACATGTGGGAGGTTGACACTGTGGGAGAGTATGACGCAGAGCTTTTCGCCCGCGTGTTAACCTTCTACCAATTGCACCACGGAAAGCTCTCTGTGTTGATACATCCAAACACAAACGCCGGGATGGTGAAGGACCACACGGAGTACGCGCTCTGGCTCGGCCATAAACAGGACTTGATCATCGATGTTTTACGAAAGGCGGAATGAAGTTGAATGAAGGTGATGAAGATGAGTGAAGTTGAATGAAGTTGAAAGAAGTTGAAAGAAGTTGGATGAAGTTGAAAGAAGTTGAATGAAGTTGAATGAAATTTAAAGAAGTTGAATGAAGTTGAATGAAGTTGAATGAAGTTGAATGAAGTTGAGTGAAGTTGAAATTGAATAACATGAATGAAGTTGGATAAAACTGAATTTCAAGAAAATTGAATACCTACAGTTGAATGAAGTTGAGTAGCGTTGTATTTGAAGGGAAGTTCAAGCAAATCACGATTTTCTGAAACGAAAAGCTCGCCGAATAATGACACCAACAAGGATTCGAGCTCTTCAAAGCCTGATTCAAAACGGTAGAATGTATCAATCACTAAAATATTTGCTTTCATAAAAATTTTCCAGGTATAAAAGCGAAGAGAAACTGCATTGCCGGCAGAGCTTTTTTTTTGTGAATGCCCATTGTTACCTGAGATCTCAAAGAACTTACGACTTCACAAGTGCCAATGCCAGACTCAGTATTTTACGCAATTAAATAATCAAAAGATAATGAAAACAAACCAGTTGAGCTATCCAAGTAAAAAATAGTCTGACCAATTTATACAGAGTTATACGGCCACATACTGATCGTACGTACCGTATTCGGCGATCCACCACTGTCTCAAAAGAGGCTGTCTGTTCCCAATTTCAGGAACCATCTCGACTTTCTTTTCTGAAAATTTGAAGGTCGAAAAATCCACAAATTCTTCAAATCTCATCTCGCTGTGAGAAGTTGTCAGGGTAAAAGTTCACTCTGCAATACCCATCTCAACAACACCTGCTCAGAAGTCTTTGCATAAGCTTTCGCCAGCTTTCCTAACGATTTAAGAACCCATATGATCTCCCATTTAAGATCTAACCCAAAGTAGAATAAGTCCAAACAAAAATTTCGTTATTCTGGGGAAAACTTCCGATCCCAGGAAGAAGGTCTTCTGTCTAAGTTCTTATGGTCTCTCAGAGATCGCCATCGGTGCCGTGAATCTCAGCCCCTCCTCGTGGACAAAGCCTTTATGGAAAGCAGTTTTCAAAGAAATTATCAAATTTTCACCACGCTTGTCCTGACCCCATACGGACCATCTAGTGCCTACGTCGGGTCACGTGACTTTCGGATTCCTGAAAATGGGGGTTTCTAAGACACTTTTGGGGAATAATTGAGAAAGGTCTTTTCAAAAAGAGGTAGGATAGAGAAGGAGGAACTTTAGAAGTAGCGAAAGCTCAACCTTCTCTTTTTATTTGTTTTATCACTGGATATTGGGACTGACGGGGGAGCCAAGTAAAAGGATCTAGTGTGAAGAAAATAGAGAGAAAAAGAAAGAAGAGCAAAAAAGTGCTCTATATTTGCCTCATATGTCGAAAACACTCAATTCTTATTGAAAAGTACTTTGTCATTTGTTTGCCACTCGTTTGCAGGCGTTTAAAGGAGATACGAAACACGAGGTGGGAGACACGAGAGTGAGATGTACAATCCCGGGTTACGAGCTCGTGACCACAGAACCTGTCAACTTCCGAGAAGGAGGATACATTTGAAACAGCCTCGTAGATCTGGTGGTACTTCGCACACAGTCCTGGGGTAGATTCAGTGAAGTTTCAGGGAAGTTTCAGGGAGTTACAGGGAAGTATCAGGAAATTACAGGAAGTTTCAAGAAGTCGGAAGAAGTAGTGGGCCTCACTCTGCTGAAAAAATCCCGTGAATTGAGCACTAGGCCATGTAGTAGCCTACTAATAAGCTTTGAAAAAAATGACTGCCAGATGCAGCCGGGATCCCTCGTTTCAACGATTACCCATGTGTAATCAGTGAACATTGACATTTCTTCTAATCATTTGCGTAACAAGCGTAGGCATAGAAGTCGGGCACGTACACAGCATGATAGTAACAATAGAAGGTAGATTTATGCAAAGAGGGATAGAGACCAGAACATTATATTCAAGAGCTCGATTATCCCCTACTTGTCCATTTAAACCCGTTGATACCCATAACATCTTCTCATATGGCTTTCCCGCGAAAGATCAGTATATGACCACACCACAGGCTTGCGATGTCAAGTTATCTAGTCGATCTATCGTTCGCCACCGATCACTTCCGATTATCGGCAAAGCCTCTTCAGAAATCCAAAAAAAAAAAAAAAAACTCAAAGACCTTTGTATTTACGAGCTTGCCAAAGCAACCAGTGCGGTATGCTGGCAGACGATGAGCCCTGGACGGCCTGATATATTAATGTGGCTTCATCTGGAAACATCTGTTGGTTGGATTGAGGGCATGCGCATTTTTTTTTTTTTGCACTCGAGACGAACACGACGGTGGCGATGTGCAGGACATCGGGCGTCAGCAATGTCCCGGCGAAGAAAACGTTGTCTACCTTTTCACTCTTGAAGATAGCTAGCTATTAATATAGATTTAGTGGACGAGTTGAAAGTCTTCGTAAATCCCGTGTAATAACAAGCCTGTATTCAAGTAAGAGTCGCCTCGAACATTCAGTTGTTAGATCTATCATCTAGCGACATCTCCTGCACGCCCCACAAGATCATTTGGGCCTGCACACAGGTCATAAATGTCGCGTTTTTTGTTGTAGTGACACCACGGTTGCTACAGAAAATTCAGGTTCGTAATTAATATGACGTCACTTTCCCACGGAGCAGAGGTCGCCACGCCGCCGGGTTTACACAAGCATGTGCTTTTGACCACAATATGCACTCATCTACAACAGCGTTCCGTTCTGCGTTCAGGTCTAGTGATGTAACCCAAAATCAAGCCTCCTTTTCAAGATTCTAATGGATGGAACCCAACAAGCTCTATAGGCCATTGTGGCAAATGTCCCTAGACCATAGAAAGATAAATAATACTAGTGATATTGAGCACCCGGAAAAATTCTAATATTAAAAACACCCACCTCAAAAAACCTTATCAGTGCGATGCTTTTTTTTTTTGCCTACATACACAAATGATATGCTTGCCGAAGGGAGTTTTGCTTGGCAACTTGCCGACTCCCCCGACTCCCCGGCAATACAGTGAACCCCCGGAACATGCCCACCCCAAAATGCGTGCGCGTAACGGGGGGGGCACCTAGACGGTTTTTTCGCACTTTCTTCGAAGTACAGTTCTGCATACTACACTTTAGTCACGTGTTTTAATCACGTGCTGCGAACATCATTTGCTTGATGGCCGAGCTGAAAGAGTATTTTTGTGATTGCTACGTTCGTCTATTATAAACTTGTTCTGGGATACCGCTCAATATGAGCACTTTGATATTAGCTTCTATTTAATAAGTGGCAATAAAGCTAAACGGGCCCTGGTTCGACAGGTTGCGTAGCGAAAAGATTTGAGTTAAATGTATGTGATTACAGACTATATCTTCGTTAAGAATCATCAGCAAGGGACGAGAATACTGATGCCAACTAGACTTTATTAACCGATAACTTCTTGATCTCATTTGCATGCATAACTCAAGCTTTGTTCAAAATATCTGTTTCTTCGACCATCCCTCCGCTCTCCTCAATTGTTACAAGCCACTCATAAACGGGTCTTTCCAATTCAGGCCAATGTGACCGTCGTGTTCTTGTTTCCTTGGGCAATCGGCCTTTTATGCCGTCAGGTGATTTGTATTTATCCCCTAGAGATCTACCAACTGTTCTCCGGTCAATATTTCGTTTATACTTTTTCTTAAACCAATGAACAACTTGATGATTATTTGGCCGTGGAATCGTATCACGCACATAGTT
>JAJMCI010000380.1:0-13402 GCA_030565705.1 Metschnikowia baotianmanensis | reverse complement strand
AGGAGGTTCATCACGCACGAAGCTTACCTCAAGCCTTCTCTCGGCCACGGCTAAACGGCTAGGCGGCCAAGCATCAATGCCACCCTATGTGTTTTATTTCTTTAATAGTTAAAAGCCCATATTTGAGTGTAGTACCATTTTTGGCGTAGAGGAAACAGAAAAAAGGAGAGGTAGGCCAGAAATGACAGCTGAGGCTTTTCATGGCAAAGTGTCTATAAATTCACTTGATCGAGCAGTGCATCGAGAAGACCAACCGTGGTAGTGTGTTCCAACGAAGATATTTGCCATGTGGGACCGGAAGCTTCGGTTGGCAATTACTGCAATCAATATAAGGACAGAAAGGTTTAGAATCTATGATCATGCACTTCGCTTTAAGTGTTGACCCGGGAATTGACCCGGAGACCGGCCAAGGCTTACTAATATTTAGCCCTGTTCACTTTCAGGTTCGGTTCACCGGTGCGAAGAGAAAGATAAAGCAGCCGCATTGGTTCCGCTTGCCCGGTGCCCGTGTGCGCAAATTTAAGTGGCACCGGCCGGCCAAACCGAGCCGCACTTGAATCTCCGAACTCCAGAAATATTTGCGAACTTTCCGGATATCCGTCTGCTTGTAAAAATCATAAGGTTGTTTCGTTCTGGTCTTTTCAGTTGACTTGACATAATATCGAGAAAAAAAATGGAAATACGACTCAATTGAATGAAAAGCTGTCGAATGTTCTCTATGGCCCTGTCTCCTTCGTATTTTCTTATCTCCGCCAATTGCCGCAGGATACCCGCTCATACATACATTGGAAAGAGAGCGTAACGATCTCATCCATCCGCCATCTTTCAACCCTAGTTCAGCGGCATTATTTTTCCGGGGGATTATGACACGTGCCCTCTTCTCCTCGTCTTATCTGTTTTCAGTCCTGCTACATCATGTTTTTCTTCCAGTAATTTTTTAATCGTTTCCCGTACATCAAGCATCAGTCTTCAAATTAAAAGCAGCTCATTACATCGACATACTTTTTCCTCCCTATTTTTTTTTTTGCTAAACTTTCCTGGTAGGTGGCGTTGTGCCGAGTTAGCCGGCGAGCGGAGCTCCAATGGTAGTTGAAAGATAAGCGCGCACATGACTGACTCACAGTCATCTGATGGTCTGACGTCAGATTGCGCGCATCGGCCCTCGGAGTTTCGGAGTCCCCGGACATACCCCACTCCGTTTTTTTCGGAGGTACAAGTCCAGCGGAAAGCATATAAGAAGAAGCTGGTCCCCCCTCTTTCACTCTCTCTTCTTCATATTATCCCAAAGGCTTATACTTATTCTTTAGAATCTCGCTAGACTTTTCGAGACACACTTAATAAGCACACACTGAACACAAACACACTCCAATGTCTTCTCCACTTAACTTCTTGCAGTTGTCCACTGACGTGTCTCAGCCATTTGTGATTCCAAACGTCTCGCCGGTATCTCCTGAATTTGGACCTACCGATGCAAGCTTATCGCCCGTTGCCGATACCACGGCCGCTAGAGAGAGGAAGATCTCCGTCATTGAGCTCAATTAGACTAGATGTCTCTGCTTTCAATTAGTACGACTGCACGTCTGCTGAATATGATTTATGATTATTCGGGTACATGGTATATAGTTTGGTTTTAGAGGAAATTTCAATAAAGGTTTATGGAAAGATTATTAGCATTTGTTGAACATTATCGTATCAGTTAAGATCGTCCTTCTCACAGCATGTAGCCATACCCTGACGCTAAGTAAAATATGCACATGTGAGGACAGTGTAATAATTGACCCAGGAATCGGTAGAGTCTGTTCGGAATGGCGAAGTACAATAAAGTCAGAGGCGTTTGCTTTGTTGTAATGAACTTGTATAAATCGCCAAAGGATAAAGCTTTTTTTAAAGTCAGAACTTGCTGAGCCAGCAGATACCCAGATGCTCACCCTTGCGGCTCTACTCCAGCACTTATTTTTGAGGTGAAGTGTATTGAAATCTGGAGCAGTGTCAATTCTCACTCAGTTTCAGAACTATTCGAGATCCAAATACTACAATCTGACTGTTATCAAAAACATATATTTGTATTTAGCATCGCATCATTCGTCGCATGTCGTTACAGAAAGGGATCTCATTTCAAGCCAATTCGCCCAAAACTCGTGATATCCGCAATCATTATATATCAATCCTGTTCAGAAGACGTTGTAGAATTCGTTGTACTTCTTCGTGTAGTAGGCAGAAGACATGACACCCACACCCAACAACATCAATGGCACGGGCTTTTTGAACTTCGTGGGGAAAGATCTTCCAAGGCCGGCGGCAAACAACATCAACGAGCAGCCAAGCGCCAACTCCAACCCCCAATCGGCGTTTCTCTTCAACAAGTACCCCGAGTATCCGTAAAGAGCAGTGAAGGCAGTTCCAGCGACCAAGGAGGGCACGGATCCTTTGCGGAGGTATCCCATTGTGCCGCCAACAGCACATAATCCGGCAAGAGTAAAGGCAGGATGTTCCATCTTCAATGGTTTATTAAAGGGCTTAAAGTTGAATGCTTAGTGTAGTGGAAGCCGTAAGACTAAAAATCGTGGGTTGAATGAATCGCGCTCGAGCTTTGGCAGGCACGTGACCAGAACTCGTGCCACTTTGTAAGGACAAGATACCACGTTCACCTCTTCACTACACCGACTATTGCCTGGATTGTACTAAATATTTGGACTTTTCGTCCAAACAGGACGAGAAGGTTCCGCCAATCAACTCGAGCATATCCGTTGGTTCGTGGGCGAGGTGCTAGGAACTCAAGGGACGGAAAAGAAGCCCGTAGAATCCAGTCAATCCTACATTTAATTACCTACACATGTATTCTTTCCGATGAGAATTTATCATGTTGTTATCAGAACTTCAAAACGACCTCGATGTTCCCCATCAAAGAAGCTGAAAAGCCAGCGTGTATTAATGCCGCTTGTCCCCCCTTGTTCTTGTCTGCCGATGGTCACGTGCGCCGTCTCACTCTTTTGTGCCGGCCTCACCTACACATTCCAACCGCGCGACCACTCACAACAGTCTCATTCTCAGCGATCTGCGACATTGGATGCGGGCGTGTCGAAACCCGGGTCGGATGGAGACATGGCGAAATGCAAGGCCTGACCATCAAAAAAAAAGAAAAGTAGAGGTCAGGCCTTATCTGTAATACACTCTAAACCACGTATACCCCTCTTTTTGTACCCTTGTCTATAAATAGGGCAGCATGTCCACCCACAGTTGCAAACCCCGATGCGCTGCCCAAATTTCGCACCGCGTCGCTGTCCTTCGAGGCAACCAAAATGCCTTTCGACGGTGTCCAGCGAAAGCGCACTCGACCGAGAGCGCTCGCTCGCTCGCTCGAGAAAAAGCGAATTGGCTGGGTCTGTCCGGCAAGGAAAGGAAAGGGAAGGGGGAAGAAAAAAAACACTCGGCCCAGCAAAAAAAATTCATTCGCCCAGCACAAAAGGCCTCTCCACCAGTTTTCCCACCACGTCACTTACCAATAGGCAGCGCCATCTAATACCGCCTCGCGTGTCCCTGTCTCCACTGAAGAAGGCCTGAAACCTGCCATGAACCTACAAGCCTTGCTTTCGGAGCCCAGCCCTGTGGCGTCCACCGAATCCAACGGCACTTCTGCCGAATCGAACGGAAATGCACTGACTCCTGGCACCAACGGCTCCACCAGGTCGCCGGCTGCAAATTCCGGTGATCTGGCCCCAAGCGGTGGCATGATGCCTCTCCATGTACATGCAAACGGTGCCCCCAGCAGTCACACAAGCATCAACGGAGACCGTATACCGGACGGTCCCGGTTCCGAGGCTCGGGATCTGAATCAGTCAAAAACGGCTGGCTTGGCGGAGTCGGCGTCTTTGGTAAACGACACCGTGCCCTTTGATCAAACGTACCTACTGAAATTCGAGGAAAAAGTCAATACCATCACAAAGCTCGACCAGGTCCTAACAGAGTCGCTGAAACTCAGTGTCCTTGCCTCTGAAATGAGCATCTTGGAGCGAAGACTCGCTGACAATGACGAGTTTTCCTCTCGGTACGTCGACCGAGTCACTGCCGAAGAACTCATCCTCGAAGGTAAGGGTGTTCCCGAAAACAGAGCACTTGATATCGGCTCAACACGCGTACCACAAGATGATGCCGCCATCGCCGCAAGAATTCAATTGTTAGAAGATCATGCCTCCATCCGGTTGGACGAGGATTTGAAGCTAGCCACCAAGGGTAAATCGGCCGCAGAGATAAAGGCCGCAAGAAAGGCACAGCGATTGTTGAAGCGTGCTGCTGCTGCCGAAGGAAAAGACATCAAGCGAAGAAAGACAGATGCCATCGATGAGGTCGATGAGCCAGCTGACAAGTCGCGTTCTAGAGACGCCAAAGAGACAGGAAGACTTAGAATCAGACTCACCTTGAAGGATTACAACTCAAAGACAGCGTCCCTGTCTGCAGAAGGGGCCTCACCTTCTTCATCCTCAAAAGACGGCAAAGTTCCGCCGGCAAAGGCGAAGGAAATGAAGTCCCTCGTGAAGCAGTACGATAACACATTTCTCGGCATATGGAGAGATTTGGCAAGAAAGGATGGGCCGAAGGTATCTAGATTGATGCAACAGACTAATCAAGCCAGGCTAATCAATATAAGAAAGACCGCTGTTCTTGTTTCCAGAGAGGCCAAGCGCTGGCAAATGAAGAGCAACAAGAATCAAAAGGACTTGACATCCAAGGCTCGCAGAGCCATGAGGGAAATGTTCAATTTCTGGAAGTGGAACGAGCGTATTGAGCGTGATGCACGCAAGAAGCATGAAAAAGATTTGATTGACAAGGCGAAGAAGGAGGAAGAAGATCGAGAATCCAGAAGACAATCCAGAAAATTAAATTTCTTGATCACGCAAACGGAATTATACTCGCATTTCATCAGTAAAAAGATTAAAACAGACGAGATTGAAGGTTCTGATGCCGATCCCCGCTTCAAGGACATGTCCGAGAATCATTTGGATAAATATCACGGTGTTGAGGGAAAACAAACCGACATCAACTCGCTTGATTTCGATAGTGAAAATGAAGAGGAGTTGCATAAAGCAGCGGCGGCGAACGCCCAAAACGCTTTAAATAGTGCTAAATCGCGTGCTGAAACCTTCGATGACTCTTTCAGAAACCCCGACACAAACGGCGAGGAAATGAACTTCCAGAACCCAACTTTGCTTGGAGACTTGAGCGTGGAACAGCCTAAGATGTTGAAGTGCACCTTGAAGGAATATCAAATTAAAGGGCTCAACTGGTTGGCCAACTTGTATGAGCAGGGTATCAATGGTATCTTGGCAGATGAGATGGGTTTGGGTAAGACTGTGCAAAGTATATCCGTTCTTTCTTACTTGGCAGAAGTTCACAATATATGGGGTCCCTTCTTGGTGGTCACTCCCGCATCCACTTTGCACAACTGGCAGCAAGAAATTTCCAAATTCGTTCCGGGATTCAAAGTGCTTCCATACTGGGGTAACACCAAGGATCGTAAGATCTTGAGGAAGTTCTGGGATAGAAAGAGTCTCAGGTATGGAAAGGATGCCCCATTTCATGTCTTGGTCACGTCCTATCAACTCGTTGTCGCTGACGCGCCCTACTTCCAGAAAATGAAATGGCAATACATGATTTTGGATGAGGCTCAAGCGATCAAGTCTTCCCTGTCGTCGAGATGGAAGTCGTTGCTTAGTTTTTCTTGTCGTAACAGATTGTTGCTCACAGGAACACCTATCCAGAACTCCATGCAAGAGTTGTGGGCGTTATTGCACTTTATCATGCCTTCGCTTTTCGACTCTCACGACGAATTTAGTGACTGGTTTTCCAAAGATATCGAGAGTCATGCACAATCCAACACGCAACTTAACGAAGAACAGCTCAAGCGTTTGCATGTCATTTTGAAACCTTTCATGTTGAGACGTGTGAAGAAGAACGTCCAAAGTGAACTAGGTGATAAGCTTGAGATCGATATCTATTGTGATTTGACAAACAGGCAGAAGAAGTATTACCTGATGTTAAAATCTCAGATTTCTTTGGTGGACTTGCTCACAAACTCAGGAAATGACGAGAACAATCAATCTTTGATGAATCTCGTCATGCAGTTTAGAAAGGTTTGTAACCACCCAGACCTTTTTGAGAGAGCAGATGTTCACTCTAGTTTTGCTTTCGGGAAGTTTGCTGAAACAGGATCGTTTTTGAGGGAGACTGAGCTCGAAATGGCCTACACATTGGAGAATTCCATTTCTTTCGACCTTCCTCGACAAATTTATGACGACTTGCTTGCCCCCGGCTTGAATAACAATGTCGGAAGCCAAAATAAGCTTTTGGAAATGTTCAGCATCTATAACCCAGAAAACGTCACGGATGATAGACATCAAAACTTCACATGGTTGAACTTCACAAGCACCTCTCCTGCTGAACTCAAAAAGATCTCGACACAAAACGTGATTGAGAGAGCAATTGATCGGAAGGAGTATTCGGATGTCAATTACGGACGTTTGAATCGGTTCAAGTATGTCTATGGGGATTCTGACGGGTATGTGCCTCCAAGTAGCCAGTTCCTTATCACTGAACTTAACAACGAGTTTTGCCTGGTGAGCAATTCCACCCACTTGAAAGAACTTCACTCTGTTCCGCTCAAAGTATACGAGGAAATGTACTTGAACGTCCAGCAACCAGCTGCTAAGCCTACTGCTGTGGCCGCCCCCGTGACTGCCAAGTGCAGCAGCTATGCGTTCACCCAAAACTTGAACTCAGTGTTGTTCGATAAAAATATCAAATCAAGTCTTTTACCGCTCACCTTGAATGCTGAAGTCGGCTTGATGCAGAAAGATGTGCCCATGACCGAGTATCCTAAGAGTGACATGCTTCCAGTGCCAGTGAACAAACTCATGGACTACTCAAACATCAGAATGCCCTCGATGACAAGATTCATCACCGAGTCCGGTAAGTTGGCAAGGTTGGACAAACTACTTGACGAGCTTAAGCAAAATGACCACAGAGTCTTGGTTTACTTTCAGATGACCAAGATGATGGACTTGATGGAGGAGTTCTTGACCTTCAGGCAACACAACTACATCAGGTTGGACGGTTCTTCGAAGTTAGAGGACAGAAGGGATTTGGTGCATGACTGGCAAACAAAGCCGGAGATCTTCATTTTCTTGTTGTCCACTAGGGCTGGAGGTTTGGGTATCAACTTGACGGCTGCAGATACAGTCATCTTCTACGACTCCGATTGGAACCCAACGATCGATTCCCAGGCCATGGACAGAGCCCATAGATTGGGGCAAACAAGACAGGTGACAGTTTACAGACTCTTGACTAAAGGAACGATTGAAGAAAGAATGAGGGACCGTGCGAAGCAGAAGGAGCAGGTGCAACAGGTTGTCATGGAAGGCAAAGCTACATTTACCAAGAAGAAGGAGGACTCCGCCAACAAGAAGAAAGACGTTGCTTACTTGCTTCTAGGTGGCGGCGATGATGCTCAAGAGAGCTCGAGCACAGGAAGCCTGATGCAGCAAGATGAGCCTCTCAGCAACACCCTTGAGGCCATGTACCACGAAGGCGAGCCTGAGTTCTCCGGCACGATAACACCTAATAATTAAATAGCGTCGGGATAAAATTAGATAGCGGTAAGAGAAGAAGGACTCGATTTACTTGTAAAAGATAGTGAATATTTGTAGTATATATTCTTGCATGATATGCTCAGGTTTCTGGAGCCTTGGCGCTAAGAGTTTGCGCTAGGTTGTCAAGAAAAGCTGGGTCTTTGGCGGCGCTGAACATTTGCTCGTCTGCATCTCTGTCCGCTGGATCTTTAGGCAATTCTGCACTTTGCACTCTGCTTTCGAGTTCACGCTTTTCACTTTCCAAGTTGTAGATTCTCGTGAAGCTTTCTTCAAGCTTTTTCTCAAGAGCAGCCTTCGGCATGCCCTGAGTGGCGCCCTCGGTAAAAAAGTCGGTTCTAGGATTATCACCATCGTCTTCATCAGTAGTAATCTGGGTGGAAGCCATGAGGCAGGAGAACCCAGATATGTTGGAATTCACCGAAGCCATGGAAAAGCGATTTGACGTTTGGTTGAGGTCCAATTTCTTGGTCAATGCCTCCAATGCTGCCAGGTCATAACTCCCGTGATTTGATCCCAGGACAGAGCGTATATTCTTACTGCCCCTCAGCAAAGTCATGGCCTGCCGAGGATCTTCAAGGACAGTCAAGAGCCCGAGCTGCAATCCTGTGGATACCCTTTTCGAGCGTCTCTCGTTTTTAATTGCCCCTTCAGATCTATCCATAGACAGGGCCGAGTCTTTCGGATCTCTTGTTGGAAGCGAGTATTTCTTTTTCGGTTTCGATGACAGTGTGCGGAACGACTTGAGGTTGAATGTAGCTTCACTATTCTGAGAGTTGCGCTGAGAGGTCGATCTCGAAGAGGCGCTGGATGTGGCCGGGTTGAACTTTGCCAGAAAGTCTGCCCTGTATTCTCCCATACAGGTTCCAAACAACTCTAAGCACGTGTTGAGCTCGCCGTGAAACAGATCGAAAATGGAGAGCCTCTCCTCGTGCTCCTCTGCGTTGTCGAGCGTGGCTATCGCCTGGCTGTATTTCTTGAAATATTTGAGACTCGTGGTGATGCCCTGCAACTTATCGATGAGGCTGTTGAGGTCCAGTTCTGATTCAAGAGCAAACATGTCGTCCGAGATCTTATCGTAGTTCTTGAGGTTTTGTGTCGATAATACGTCATCGTTCGCGTAGTCCGAGGTTCCTGACGATTTTTGGAGCACCTTGAACTTTTCATTCAATGCGAAGAGCTGGTCAAGAGTGGCAGTATGAGTTCTAAATACACCCTCGAGCTTTGCAGCCTTGTATGAAGAGGTGTAGAACATGGGGCATAAACTCAAGTCAAAGTTCAAATGATCAGAAAGCGTCAAGAGCAAGAAGTTAAAGGAATGGTCGTCGTGTATAGTCAATAGCTGGCACACAAACATCCGCCGATGATTATTGAATAGGGCTAGTTTTGCCGTGAGTGTTTCTAGAGTGAGGGATTCGTCAGCCTCGGTTTGATGGTTCTCGTAGATCGCGCTGATCGGAACATTGTTGATGTGGCAGTATTTCTCAAATAGATCTCCATTTGAAAACGGAAGAAGCTCCCGAATGGAGAACTTCATATTGAGTATGAGACACGTGAGAAGCGTGTCCAAATGTTTTTTCAATGTTCTTGAATACACATTCGAGCTTTTAGAAGACGCCTGAGTGTGATTTTTAGTCATGAAAGAGAACATATCGAACTCCTTCAATTTGATCATGTGTGCTATGAGAACCTTGTTGATAATGCAGTTCGAAATCACGAAATCATCGAGGCTTCGTAGGCTTTGAGAGGATTCTATGGTTGCCTGAGCCCGCTTAGACTTGAGAATCCGTGTGGAGATGACCAAAAGAAGCTTGAAGAGCTTAACGCGAGAGGTTTGTTTCATGCGAGAAGAGCTTGTTTTGAGCTGTTTCATCAAGAATATGATCATGCTGACCGTGTTTATGTACGTCACAGAGTTTTGGAGCGCTGCCGGTAGAATTAGAACGTACTTTTTCTTGACAAGTTTTAGTCGAATGCCGTCATCTCCCACACTTCTTTTCAAAAGAATCGGTAGGTAATTGTCCTCGGACTTTTTCTTCCGCAACAAGGTGTCTAGAATCTGCTCATTTTTGGAAAGCACGAGCGAGTCGTCCAAGAGATTGGAAACCACTAGGTTGTACTTAAACTTCTCCACACTCAGTGCTCTTTGGGGATGGAGAGCCAAGTACTTGGCAATAAACTTCTGGAAATTTTCGGTCGACGGTTCTATATGATTCACGTGACTTGCAATGTCTCCTTTTTCGCTTTGAGGGTCATAGTTCAGGCTTTGCGGGTATCGTTGTATTCTGAAGTTATCTTCTGAAGGTGCCCCTCCCGTAAAATAGGTGTCTGACCCCATTCCAAACGAGCTGCTACGGTTGCCATAAGTTGGATTCCTCGCGTGATAGTCTCTGATTCTGGGCGGCTGGGAAAACTCGCTGGTACTAACGGAGTCGAACCGTTTTCGAAGGTGGGGAGGTTCCTCTATACCCCAATCGGCCTCTGCCGGCGAGAAGCTCGGGGACATTCCGGGCCTATCGATGTTCATTGTGGTTCTTGTGAAGTTTCAGTTTGGATTGTCCATCTAGTGTTGCAAACACAAGTAATAAATGTGAGGTTTATGAAGAATATGCAGAAGGATGAAGGATAGATCTCAGATCTTGAACTCGTGTGTATGAAGCGCCAGGCTTTTATTTTCTTGTTTTTTCCTTCTCTTTTCTTGCTTTCTTTTCAGAATATTTCAAAATAGTTATCAATCTCCAATCTCGTGATCTGATACGAAATTCCCCGTTTGTATTGACAGTGGTCTTTGTAACTGTCTCTGTATGATGTGCAATTCTCAATTCCCCAATATGCAGAGAAAAGATTTTCCAAAAGTTTTGAAATTATCGTTTCAATTTCAAGAATCAAGACACAAGAGATGATGTTGGTACTAGCCCACCTTTTTCTAGGTATTTCGAATTCAGAAGCACTGAATCGGGCACTGTTTTGTTCACGTCTTCATGTAGGCTCAGATCGCGAAATAAACGCAGGACCCTGGAGTTACGCGGTGGTCTGATAATGAGCGGGAAAAAGAAAATGATTCATAAAGTACTTATACGCAAGACCAAAAATCTCGAGGGTTTTGCGGTGAGATCACAAGCGTAGTGCTCGTGGGAAATATATAAAAGGGTGTGAAAAAAAAACTATTTGACAGCTGAACTGTGCTCGAATTGAAGTGATTCATGGCCCTCGGCTGCCAGCCCAGGGTGAACTAACGACTAAAGCGTCATGGTCAACGGAGCTTCTAGAAATAGATCTCCGTTGGCCGAGCCTTCGCCACCCATCCCGTAGTTCGCGTCCATTCCGAACTGTCCCTGGTTCCCGTTGTTCACATTGGGAGTTTCGTCCGGCCCAGGAAACGGCATGTGCGGGCTCATATCGTAGCCGAAATTTGCATTCATAAAAATATCGCCAGATAAAGCTCCGTTGTTGTTCATGCCAGCATGATCTGCTCCCTTGTCATCAACCTCTAGCTCCTTTGGATGGCTCTGTTGCTGCGGAAAGAGCTCGGCGGCCCCGGCAAAGTCGTTGCCACCTGCCAAGGGTCGAGCCATCGGGCCGTCAAAACCCAAGCCGTCCATGAGCGGGTCAGTAGGAAATCCTTGTCCGCCATTCGTATACATGTTGCTGTACATCATGTCGTCCACCAAGAAGTTGCCGTCGCTGTTACTTCCCATAATGTCGTTCATGGGGTCAGGCTTTTGAAAGAGCACAGCACCATTCATGGTAACACCACCAGATGGAGTGCTGTTGGGGCCCGCCTGCATGCCTGCGTGTCCGTTTCCTGTCCCATTGAGTTGCTGCTGCTGCTGCATTTGAAGAAAATGCTGCTGCTGGAGTGCTTGCTGTTGCTGTAGATACTGGCGCTGAGGATCTAGCTGTTGAGGCTCAGGCTGCTGGCTATTTGGCGTGTTGTCCAGAGGGATGTCCTGGCCCATTCCCTGGCTCAAATGTTGCTGCTGTTGCTGTTGCAGAGGAAGTTGGTGCTGTTGTTGCAATTGGGTCATGTTCGAGGGCCGCATTCCCGGCGTCTCCACAACATGAGGCATCTGGCCCGCTCCCTGGCCGAGCCCACCTCGCAGTGATGCGTTTTCCCGCTGGAAGGGGTCAGCGCCAAGCCGCGCGTTCTCCCACTGCTGTGAGTTTTGCTGGCTCTGCTGCTGACCGTTGGCCTTGCCGTGAAGATGTGTATTTGCCGACGCACTCCGGCCGTTCGAGTTCGGAGTGTTCCTTGGGCCCGTGGATCTGGGCACCACCATAGGCGCCACGCCCGGCGCAAGAATCGGCAGGCCTTTCCGCGTCTGCTTCGCCTGCGCCTTACGGCCCTTTGCTTTCAGTTTCGGCTGAGGCCGCACGATAGGTGACGAATGCTGCTGCTGTTGCTGCTGTTGCTGCTGATAAGGGGGTCCCATGATGGGCTGTGCATTGTGTTGTCCGGTGGGCGGCACGGCAGCCGGCTGGTTCTTCCCGCTGCCCAGCCTTGCGTTTTCCGGCACTTTGAACATTTGTGAGTTCATGAACGCTTTCAAAGGGGCCGCGTCGGCGATGCTTGCGGAAGCAGGCCCGTTGTCCCAAGGGGTCATCGGCATGGACGGCAGGCTGAGCGAGGGCGTGCTGCCCGCAGACTGCATGCTCATCAACAGGCACCACCAGTCGAAGAAGAACGAGTCTTGCACGTCGTCCAGGGGGCGCACGCTGGCCTCTTCACTTAGAGCCTGGGCCGTCTGCGTGCACCCGTTTTGCACGAGGTAATCATGGAGGTACGCGAGAAACGCCTCCCGCGACGACCGCGAGGACCCGTCTCGGTCCGAGGAAATGTTCATGTGGATGTGCTAGTATGTGTGTGTGTTCGAGGTGGAGATCTTTTTCACCAGGGGCTCTATGCGTGACTCGTTGAGTGGTTTCCTTGATGTGTCCTTTGGTGATTGTTTTTGTGATTACTTGTGCGATTATTGTTCTGTTTTCTGTTGTGTCCACAACCGGGCGGGAAGTGATATAGTGCCCAGATAATGCAGAGAAATTTAATGGTCCAGGGAGATGTTTTGCCTGGGTGTCTGTCCGTTTGATAGCTATCAATTAGATAGTGCCTGGAAATATGCGCACGGCGAAACACGCCAGGTACCAAGCAGCAGGGCCTGAAGCTTTTCGCTAGAAGAGGATAGGCAGCAGCGCGCGGCGGGGACCTCGAGTGGCTTGCGAACGCTCGTCGAGAAAGATTCTAAGACTGTTCAAACGCTCAGAAACCGTTCGAAAAAGAGTCTGGGAGCTATTGCAAAAACCACTGTGGAATCTCGCCGCCGGCGCCTCCACCTGCTTTAATACATGAACCGGTGGCCACAAAAGAAACGGGCGCTCCTCAGATCGGGTAGACTTGCCGGCACACAGTTTCTGGGCCTGGGGGAGCCTCTGCACGCAGCGCGCTGGGGGGTGCACTTAGGGCCGGCCACAGGCGCGATGGCCCGAGCACCGCGCGACCGCGAACGGCTTTCTGGCTGTTTTGTGCGTGTTTCTGTGGGGCCGCCCGCGCTCCGCCTGCTCCACCTTCCTGGAAGAACAAGAGCGACGGGCTTTCCGTGGCAGGTGCTATTGTTCGCCGGCCGGGGGGTGGTGCTGCATGTTGTGTGCACACAACAACGCTTTTGTAGTTTGAAAGTTGAGCCGACGCCCGAGAACGGTGCCGTGCCTTAGTGCCGGATCTGGGCGGTGAGGGATGTTTCCTGACTCAGGTTATATGGGGTGTT
>JAJMCI010000379.1:0-13535 GCA_030565705.1 Metschnikowia baotianmanensis | reverse complement strand
ACCTCCACTGTCATAATGGGCTCTAAAATAACGGGGTTGGCCTTCAAGAACGCCTGTTTGAACGCTCCGTGGGCGGCCAATCTGAACGACAATTCAGAGGAGTCAACCATGTGGGACTGACCATCGTTGATGTGCATGTGTACTCCTAAGACCTTGTGGCCAATTAAAGGGCCCTTTTCCAAGCAATCCTCGAACCCCTTCTGACACGCAAACAAGAACTTTTCCGAAATACGCCCTCCCACCACATGTTGAGAAAACTGATTCTCGCCCTCGACCGGCGAAAATGTACCCATGACCTTTCCAAACTGTCCTGCACCGCCACTCTGTTTCTTGTGGGTGTAGTCGAATTCGGTGGCAGTGGTAATCGCCTCTCTGTATGCGACTTGTGGTTTTCCGGTGACACAATCGACGCCATATTCTCTTTTGATTCTTTCAACATAAATTTCCAAGTGCAATTCACCCATTCCGGAGATGACGGTCTCCTTTGATTCTGGGTCATATCTCACACGAAAAGTGGGGTCTTCCTTCTGGAACCTGTTCATGGCCTTTGAGAAGTTTCCGTTATCTTTTGCCTTAGGTTCGATCGAAAGCGAGATCACTGCATCGGGGACAAACATCGAGCTCATGGTGATGTTTTTCGCCGATCCTTGACCTATGAACGTGTCTCCAGACGCACAATCTATACCGAAAGTAGCACAGATCTCGCCAGCACCGATTTCATCCACGTCCTCCATGTCAGAAGAGTGCATTCTTACTAATCGAGAAATCTTGACTTTTTTCCCGGACTTCACATGGTTCATGTAGGCGCCTTTTTTAAGCTTTCCTTGGTATACTCTGATGTAGGTCAATTGACCGTATTTTCCCTCTTCAAGCTTAAAAGCCAATCCCACAAATGGCTCGGAGGTCAGGGGGATCAATTTGACTGGTTTTTCGGCGTCCTTGGCAAGTTCCAAGCCTGTATTCAACACTTCGTTTGGCTGGGGCAAGTAGTCGACCACGGCGTCAAGAACGGGCTGCACACCCTTGTTCGCAAGCGCAGAGCCCATTAAAACAGGTGTAAACTTTCTCAGAATCGTGGCTCTTCTAATAGCTGCTTTAATTTGTGCCACAGATGGTTCCTCGCCTTCTAAGTAGATGTCTGCAATTTCGTCGTCCACATCCGCCAAAGTCTCGATCAAAAGCTGGCGTTTCTCTTCCACCAAATCGTGAAGGTCGGCGGGTATTTCAGGGGTGATTCTGAGTTCTTCTCCTTGTGGTCCCTCGTTATATATAGCGACGCGGTCGATGATATTCACCACGCCCTTCAAATTCTCCTCAGCGCCAATGGGGACCTGCAAAGCAGCAGCAGGGGTCTTCAACTTCAAGTTGATCTGCTCGATGACTCTAAACGGATTCAGGCCCATTCTGTCCATCTTATTGATGAACGTCACTCTGGGTACATTATATCTTCTCATCTGCCGGTCCACCGTCACCGTTTGAGACTGCACACCGCTAACGGCACACACCACAAGCACAGCTCCGTCCAATACCCTGAGTGCTCTTTCGACCTCGATGGTGAAGTCCACGTGACCTGGGGTGTCGATCAAGTTAAAGTGATAATCCTTGCTATCTTTGTTCCACAGGCAGTAGGTCGCCGCAGATTGAATGGTGATACCCTTCTCGCGCTCGAGATCCATGTGGTCCATTTTGGCGCCCACAGAGTCCCTTCCTCTGACTTCGTGGATGGCCTTGATTCTTCCGGTGTAGTATAATACACGCTCGGTGAACGTGGTTTTTCCGGAGTCGATGTGGGCGGAAATTCCAATATTCCGCAACCGCGACGCGCTCTCTATATCTTTGTCACTCAATGTTTGGTTGATCTCGTCAATGTGCACCTTTTCCTCGGCGTACAGTTTTGGGAGCTCGGATAAATCGCTGAGCGCGTTGTTCATCTTAGATGTAACCGTAAACGGCCGGGATTGGCTTATAAGAATCGCCAGAAATGGCACCTTCGATAGGCGAGGACCGCACCGGGTTCCCGTGGCGAAGACGCTCCGGATCATCGTGGTAGGGGAGGTTTTCGTGGGGGTTTCGGGGGAGTACTGAAGGTTTTGATTTTCCATTTTCCATCTGTGTCCAGGAAAATTTTTAATCCGGTGCGTCGCGCAGTGT
This sequence comes from Metschnikowia baotianmanensis, assembly GCA_030565705.1. NCBI lineage: Eukaryota > Fungi > Ascomycota > Pichiomycetes > Serinales > Metschnikowiaceae > Metschnikowia > Metschnikowia baotianmanensis. The sequence continues at coordinate 11,384 of JAJMCI010000379.1, read as the reverse complement.
TCCCGATTGGGAAGGATGGTTGAAATGGGTTGTTTTCGGTGACCGTTCGTTGTGGGTATCTTGATGCTGGAGTCTGAATATCAAATGCTTCAAATTTTATAGTAGAGATCTTGACAAAAGTTTTTCAAGGTATGTTTTAAGGGCTTTACGTGGTGTCTGAAAGTGGCTGCGACATTCTTTCATAGGAGGATGCGCTTGAGGATGTGAGAGTCATAATAAGATCGACATTCCTTTTTTCTTTATTTCTTTTTGATTTCGAAATGGATTCGATTTGTGCAGATATGTTTTTCATTGCACTTTCTCTTATTTCAGTCCTTGTCGTGAATACTGGGGGGTCTAAGTACGGAGTGCATTTATGTAAAATTTGGCCACTTGAAAAGACTGGGCCCATCTCAGGTCATAGCAGTATGTATGAAATGAGCCATCGATTGGTTTATTTTGTATGTTTTCGTATTTCATTTCCTGTTTCTATCTCGTTTCTTCGTACTCGAAAAATTCAACTTCTGAGAGTCCACAATATTGTCGAATTTAGCGGGTGGTGTATTCATTAACGAGACAAAGGCATGGCTGCAAAATAGATCATGTGTAAATCGATCCAATTTGTTTTTCCAGTTGAATAAATTTTAAAATTTGGTCCACAAAGTGCATTTTAATAAGTGTTTGGAATCTAAAAAGAGGAAGATCAAGTTTGCAAAAGATTGGAAGTATCTGCCAGTCTTTGTAGTGAAGGCCAATAGTGACCAACGATAAAACTACGACTCTTCAATCCTGAACCATGGCCATGTCCTCAAATTTGAAAATGGTTGAAGATATAGCCAACGCTGTAATCAATCCCCGTTATAGTCCAAACAGATTTCATACTTAATATCGTATTTATTAGCTAAGTGAACAAAAAATGGTTAAGCGACAAGAGAGGATTCATAGTAAAATGATGTGGAGAAAAGGATAAAAGAGAAGAGAGATGCCGGGAAACGGAACTGCAGACGAAATGTTTAGCTCTTTGAACTGAATAAGTCATAAACTGCACAGCAGTCATGGACGGTGTATCGGCTCATACAATAACCTCCAACAGGAACATTTTAGTCTCCATTTGGACACAAAAGGGTTGCAGAACTGTTGCAGGTGTGTTTCGGGTTTGTTTCAGGTCCGTTCATTATTCCAACCAAATCCCCTTAATAGAGTCTTCTCTTCACGAAGGTCGTAGTGAAAAGCGTCGCGGTGGTCGAGGTGGTCGTTCCCACAACTCCAGCCACAGAGGTGGTGGCATAACTTGTAAGAGGTGCTGCATTGTCCACGTCAGCCACAGTGGCGTCGCCTAAAAGAATCATTGACCCAATGAACTTCGCAATCGGCGCTCCAAACTTGAGCCCGTTCTGGCCCATGTAAGTAATCGCCAGTTTCATGAGGGTCGACGAGTTGGTCCACTTATAAATGTCCGTTGCCAATACCACACCGTTCTTGAAAACGGCAGTCAAGAGCGAGATCGATGCCTTGGGGTCGGCAAGTGCTCTTTTGAGAAGGCCCTGGAGGATGCCGGAGTTGTAGATTCCTTTGACCACGGTCTCGGCCACACCCATCAAGTCGCGCTTTTCGTAGAACTCTGCGACAGCCAGTTCGTGCATTTCCATGCTTCTTTTTGCCGCAGCAGCGGCTGCAGTCGCAGTTCCAGAACCCGTGGCAGCAGAACCCGTGCCTGCCCTCTGTCCCAAAAACGCTTTCAAAAGCTCGAGTCCAGACGAAAAGATGGCCTTGGCAGCGCTCAAAAGCGCAGACCTCATCAGCGCGGTGTTCCAGATATCCTTAAAGACGGTCTGGATCAAGCCGGCGTTGAAAATCGCAGTTATCAACGATGGAGCAGCAGTGACGGCACCTTGAATGGCCAGCTTGGTGAGTGCAGTCACTTGTGTCCTGAGTGCAGGGTCGGTTGTGATGATGTGCCAGACATCTCCAATTATTCCCGATTCAGAAAGCCCAGTGATCAACTCCCCGAGCAAACTGTCTCTTTTCGAGAGGTCCTGGTGGAACTCGGCCTCGTCAATGTAGTCTCTCTTCTCGTTCAATCTGCCCAATTCCTCGATGATGCTTAACACGTTTGAAATCTCGGATTTCTTGACCAACGAGGTGCCAGCCGCATTTTCAGCATTGAGGTTTGTGGGGGCCGCAGATACAACCGCGGAGGTCGCCAAAATGGCCAAGAGGGTCGGGGCAGAAAGCTTCATTGTTAAGCGAGGTGGGCTAAGTTAAGCGGTGAGATGGGAATGAGGGAGTATGGGGAGGTATAGAGAAAGAGTTGTTTTTTGTTTCGATGATCGATGATTAAAAAACTTCTTGAGATTCTGAGATATTAGATAGCCATTATATATCTGTATATCATTCTTGAAGGGGTGGCTATTAATTGGTATACAGGGTCATTCTCTAGCTCAAGACCTACAATAGGCAATTTGCCATGAGCGCGACATGCGTTTTGCAGCAATCCGGTGGGCGTTGTATGCAGTCCAGCGGCCTTGAAATGGGCGGGATTGCCGGAAACGGAAAAAAATCGAAAAAAAATTCAACGACATGATGTGCGCGCACTTGCCGAATCGGGAAACTATGGAGGCTGCAAAGAAAGAAATACACAGATTTGGCAAAAAGTCGTGAGGCGGTCCTCAAAATCCCCACCAGAAATAAAGCATGCGCAAATAAAAGCGCCGTTTTTGCTTCTGTGTTTGCTTTTGCAAACTTTAAAAGTAGAGGCGCTGGTTCTTTTGATTTAAAGTCACACCAAGAAACACGCCCAACGGCGGGCCTGTCAAAGTAAAGGAATTGAAAGTGGAGAGGCAAATTTGATTTCCCCAAGACATTTATCAATGTGTTTTTTGATTAGATAGAAGTGAAAAAAAGAAGCATCTACAATAAATTTCATTGTTGGATTCATTGATTGAAGGGGAGCTCAAAAGTTAAAAGTTATCTTGAAACATTATCAAGCATTAATGGAAGATTCCATGACTAGTCTTGCTACACCATAAGCCCCTCTATACGACACTTTTTTTTTTATTGGAGAATGAAACGGACACGTTCTATTTCTCTTTTTTACTCTAAGCTCGGACTTTTCTCGCTGAATGAAAATTTGAATTTCATCGTCCGAATTTCGTCATCTGGATTTCAGCACAAGACCCCCATCAATCTCCGAATGGTGTATGATCCTTTTAAAAAGACTATTAAATTTAACACCGGATAAACACAAAACGTACCACAGCAAATACCACAGAAATTATCAAATTTACACACATTTTCACTGTCCAAACTATTGAAAGCAAGCTTCCCTGCTTTCACCCATAACAAGGATGAAGTGAATATTCTGGGAAATAACCTTCGTCACATGGCTCGAAGTTATCTACGAGATTTACCTTTGTGATTTGACACGAAACTCTCGGCTTTTGTGGCCCTGGACCGGTACTTTACATTTCGAAATCTTTCAGAAAACGAGAATTGTCTGTGGGGATACTATGGGCTATTCTTCTTTTGGCATGAAGTATAGATTTCATTTTGAATTGCGCCATGATGAAATCCTTTAGGTTGACCTATTTGGCCTCCCGAATATGAATATTCCAGAAGCCTTCTTTTACTTTTTCGAATACTCGCATCATCAAAAAATGCCTTGTGACAGGGTTGGCACCAATTATTTTTCCTAGAAGAAGAGATCTAAGACTGGTGGAAACATTCACTTCTCAACTCTCGTCATACAGTGTAGAGATTTTCAAGATTACGAAGTGAAAGATTCAAGATTACGAAGTGAAAGATACAAGATTACAAAGAAAGGATTCGTTTTCCACAGAGATCGCCTCCAACGCAACGGCAAGGAAAAGTAGACACAATGGGTACGCAATCAAAGGACGCACGTTACGATTGTTTTTTTTTGGTAGATACATTTATTGAAGGAAAACTGAACCAGGATTTTGGAAGGTGAAAACCAATCTTTGGTGTGTTGTACATTTCATGTCTATTCCTTTTGATAACAGAAATTTCGTGCCCTTTATTCTAAAACTGACGGTCACAAAATAAACCGAAAAGACGAAGAATATCAATAAAGCCAATTTTCGGAATCTTTAAACGTATAGCGGCCAGAAATCGGTGCCTGTGAGACCATGACTTTTAATGGCCCGATCTCATTTTGGGACCCTCATACTTATATGCACCTGGAAAGAGGACCCTTTTTTCAAAGCATTAATGCCACAATCTAAAAGACCAATGTGAGTGTAAATCCTAGTATCCTTCAGAATTCATAAAGATTCGTAAGAGCTTTCCTAGAATGTGAAAATCTGCTCCCACTACACATCTTTCTCAAAAGAAAAAAAAAAGATCATCTGTGAGTTTCATCTTAGAATTGCGCATAAGCGAAGAGAATGCTCGGTGAATCATCCCCAACAATGTTGTAGTTTCACCGCGATTCCTGCAAAGAACTCAAGTTCATAATTGGTCTCCTCCTGGAAAAGAGAATATACCTGATTATCAAAACCGACCTAACGCACGTCTCGAGCAAGACTCACACAAGTCTGCTCATTAGAAACTGCGGAAACAGAAAGGGATTCGGTCGACGTAGCTGGTAAAGTTAACACAAGGAATAGAGAGATCAGAGACTAGAGTAAAATGCTTAGCAGCTTAACTACTCTCCCAAATCAGAAGACTGAGAATAAAGCTGTAAATAAATAAAGAAGAACTTCACACAACTACTCAAGCGCTTCCTAGCTACCCCGCTCATCAGTGGTGCCATCTGAGATATACATCCCACATTACTACACCCCTATCCGGGCAAAAGGCGGATCATGTGATAATGACCCCCTTTTCTTTCTGAGCGGAGAAGCCACGCCGCCGACCATTCACACGTAGGTGTGCATTGCATTCCCGGCCATTTGATTCACAAACCAGCATATGCACTCTCACAGCTACAACAAACAATCATCCTGCACAGTGCTTTCTCGTCGAGGCATGAGCGCCTGAACAATCCCCCATTCGTTCCCTATTTTTCTTTATTGGTCAGGATTGAGATATTGAAATGAAAGAAGTTTGATTTTATTCAATCTTCTCTTCAAAAGTTATGTATGTAGTTCCCGATTGTGGGTGTGTAATAAAAAATTATCCACATACCATGTCAGACTCCTTAAATTTCTTCAAGATCGAAAGTATGTAGCTTGCGAATCTTCAAGAAGGATAATTCCAAGGCCTTCGACAAATCAGCAATTTCTATCATCTAAAACAGGGGTGAATCTCTGTCCTCATCTCATATCTCATCTCATTCTCAACTTCTTTACCTGTATGCACATCCGATGGGCTGACGGTGTGACGCGTGTCGCGAATATAAAGCATGCATGGAATCTCTCGAAAAATTCTCGAGAAACATATTCTAAGCCTCGACGCTCGTTCTTCTCTCTCCATATTTTCGTCTTTTTATGCTTTTCAAGAACTATCATATACATTAGTATTTCTGATCTTTACTTCTCACGTGACCGACAATGTTGTACGCTCTAGCCACCCCAGGCTCTGCTTTCAAGCCCTCCATCAACAAACCTCAGATCACGTGGCGCCTCAAAAAGTTCGCCGAACATTACCAGGCAAAAGATGCCGGGGCATTGCAGAAAGAGGGCTCCGAGGAGTCGAAATAGAGGGCGGTTTGTTGATTATTTGGAAAGATGAAAATTTGGGGGACACCGATGAGAATCTGGTGGATATACAATATTGTCCTTCAACTACTGCCTGAAGGAACGAGAAGTGCATGTAAAAGTTAGCAATGATCCCATCTCTTCAATAAAAGTGCTGAGATTGGTCTTTTATACCTGAGAAGGTCTCCTTCTTGCAAACTGGAAGACAATTCTGAAAATGATGGAGTGGACGAATTGATGGGTGGACTATCTGCACTGTTTGTCTTATGGCACGTAGCATGTATATAGAGGGCCAATAATGACGATATGACAGAAAAATAGAATGATACATATGAATTTGTAGTGTATATCAAACCATGCCAAATTATGGTAAGTATGGCATTCCTGATGTATTGATAAGTATGATGAGTACAAATAGATTGTAGAGTTTATGGGGTAAATGATGTGTGGGGTGGGCATAATCTTTCCTGAGCGTTGTAGATGGAATGTATACTAGGCATGGTGGGTATGGAGGATGTGGGAAATATGGGAAATATGAAATTTCTTTAGAAAGATATATTGAGCTCGAAAGTTACCTGCTCAGCCCAAAACTGTAAAGATATACATAAAACTAGACCAACCGTCGTTTCGTCATAATCATACTACTCATACTTATCGAACTTATCATATCGATCATATCTATCATATCGATTACATTTACCTCGAGTTGGGTCGGAGGTTTTATGTATAGCTGTTCAATCTTTGGGCTAAGAATGTAACTTGTGAGCACCCCTTCAATCAATGTATCTATCTCCTACTCCTCCGCTCTTAATATGCATATATTGTCATATTCTATATACCCCTTCTCAACAACCCACAATGCATCAATCATCTCCCATAGTTATCGATAATAAATTACGCCACCTCGGAAACCACCAGGTCATCAGAATAAGTGGTGTCCCTCTCCTGGCTAGGATCCCACACGGCGCCAGGTGCAGGAAGAGCTCCCAAGTACTGGTGTCTCTTGTCCCGTTCCCACTCTCTCCATCTCTTCATGGTGATGTGAGAAGAATCGAAAATACCCTCTATCGCTCCATGTTCGCCCTTATCGCCGCCACTGACCGTCCGGGTTTCGCCCCAAGAGAAGTCGTCGAACTTCCAATAAGCATAAGTCGGAAGAACAAAGTTCCAGATGGGAAGCGCAACAAGGTAGATGAGGAAGTACATCACGTACTTGATGGAGGACACGGTGATGACAATCAAGGCTCCTGGAAGGCCGAAAATGATACCCAAAAGCACCAACGACATGATAGGGGTGGGCTTGGTTATACATGCGTAGATGATCACGTAGAACGTGAACGAGATGGCGGCTGGGAGCACCAAAGTTCCGACAAGTTCAATGAAAATGACGAACTGCATCGAGAAACAGAATGTACCACACAAATCGTTCACCAACACCAACTCCATCAAGTTGTGCACTGTCGAGTTGATCCACCGTCTTCTCTGCGATAAAAGAACCTTGAATTTATCCGGAACAATCGTTTTACACGCTGCCTTTGGAACGAACACCTGTTTCCTCTTTGGGAAAGTTTTCAACATAAGCGACGAAAGGAAACGATCCTCTCCAAGCAACAACAAGTTCTTCTTGTGCAAGGTGTCCACCACATTATCAGAGTAACGCTCCACAATGTCGGGGTTGGCCAAGATCGGCACCCAGTAACCCTTATCGCCCTTGGGAGCCTTGATCCTGTACATAGAGAAACATCCAGGTAAACATGTGACACCTCCGAACACACTCTCAAACGCCTTGGACTGGTGATGCGAGATATAGTATTCGAACACCTGGATCAGGGTGACCCAGCTTTGCGCTTTATTGGCGATCTTTGTTTCTCCACAAAGACCCATGATCGAAGGGTCTCTGATCATTTCCGCACACATATGCGTCAAACAATCGGGGTACACCATGGTATCTGCATCCACCATCAAGACGATCTCGTAGAACTCGGCCATAAGGCCTGTGATTTTCCAGATCAGCTCGAGGATTGCATATTCGAGGGCGGTCATACGCTCGTTGAATGTCACCTTCTGCAAAAACGACATCAAGATGATCTGCGAGTCACGCTTACCCCTGTTACCCGGTTTTGCCCCTCCTGCCTCATCTGGGGTGCCGCATTTCACAATAGTGATGACCGGCACCCTTTGCTGTTTCTCTGGGGGCACAGTATTATCGTCATACTTGTAGAATCCGGCATACACCTTGGCCATGTTGTGTCTTTTAGATCCCTGAGCCACGGCAATGTAGGAAAACGGCTGGACATCCTCCTTAGGGACACAGAAATCGGTCATGAGGTCGAGGGCAATGTCGGGGGTCGTTCTGTCGTTTCCAGATCCCTTGATTAACCCATCACACACTACCAACATCAACTTGTGTGAATTGGGGTAATCTGTGGTGGCAATCGAGTCCATGGTGGTCCTAAGCCCCTCGTGGTCCTCAGAATACGCCGTGATAAGCGTGATTGCATGTGCCAAGGGGTATCCAAACGGCTGGTGTTCCACTGGAGGCTGGGGAACGACATCCGGGTGGATAATTTCTGCTCCAAGGCCCAACACGGCTTCCTCTTCGAAAGTTTCGAACGGGTTGAGCTGAGAAACAGGCCTAGACAAAAAGTCCATGGAACTTTGTCTGGAATGGAGCATCATCATCGATCTCAGTTTTCCAGTGCGCAGCTTCTTCTGGCGCCCCAAGAGCGCCGCCTGCGTGGTCATCGTGGTGTACTTGAACGTCTTTTCGAGTGCTTTCTGGTTCTCTGGATCTGCAGGGAACTCTGCAGCGGGCAGAAGCAGCTGTTTCTTGAAAAACACGCTCTGTCTGTTGGTCTTCTGGGTCTTGTAGTCTGCCCTGTTGCGTGCAGGAACGTTGTGGATTGGCGCCCTGGCGTTGGGGTTGTCGACCCAGTTTTCGATCTCTCTTTCCCTCGCGACCATGGATTTGTTGTCGGACACGGCGACTCCTTGTTTCACAGAGACCACCCACCGGAAATAACACGCCATGAGGAACTTTGCGAAAACGACCGACAAAATGAACACGAGCGCCACAATAAGCACGACGTTGGACGCAATACACCCGATGGTCTCGGAATCAATCACACCTACCTTGATGATCTCGGAAAGACACTTGGCGGCCTGTCTATCATGCACATTGGACAACACCATGGAAATGTCGTGTCCCTTGTATGTTGCATCATCGCGCAACTGGTCGAAGAGCGCAGGGTACGTTACGTCGTCTCCCAGAATCCACGAGATGAGGTCGAGGTCTAGAACATTCCCCGAATAGACGACCAAGTTGCGCGAGCTGTTCCTGATGTCGTCCCAGGTGAAATACACGTCTCCGTTGACCTCCAAGGAGTAGTACGCGTCACGTGCTATGGACGAAGTGTGGCACGCCCATCCGTCATAGTAAACCTTGGAGTTGTTGACTGCAGTACTGCCCAGCTGGTCGAAAACACGGCACGGCATGTACCATGCCAAGTCGGTGCCGTCCGTTGGAATCAGGCAGTTGTCCCGTGGCACGATCAAGTCCTTACAGTTCCCATTCACGTTTTGGAAGAGGAAAGACGCGTCCATTCCACCGGCATTGATTGGGGGGTATAACACGTTGGATCCCCCCGGAATTCCCGCGGCGGCAGGGTGCTGCGAGGAACTCAAGTCGTAGGCACGCCCATTGATGATGAGATAGCCTGTGGAAATCTCGCCGTTGCGCATTTTGAGGCCCCCTGGAGGACACACTGTGCGGGTAAACCCAAACGTGAGGAACGCCACAATGGCGCCCACATACAAAATGCACGAAATGAGGGCCATTTTCTCTCGCCACGCAAACTGCCGCGACTTGCCCTTGATGCCACAAAGACTGAGAAGTGGCGCCGGCGCCCAGAACGTGATCACGTATGAATACACCTTCCAGAAATAAATGTCGTGCTTCTGCAGCGGGTTTTTGGCCTTTTTGTTTCTGCCTTTTGCCGAGTCAGCGCCCGCCACAGGGGCGTACTTCCCCCCGGCCCGCTCGTCGTTCAAGCCCACCACTTCTTTGCCTCTTCTGGGGGATCTGGACGACATGTCCATTAAGGGGATTCCTTCGTCATCTTCGGAGATATGGATTCCCGGCTTTTCCGTGGAGATAACGGGATCGAGGCCCGTCAGCGAAGGCTGGATTTTGAGGTGGCCCGCTTCGTGGGAAGCGACCTGTGCATAGTGGTATCTGGGGTGGTTCTTATCCAATCTCTGTCTCTCTGGACGCACAAGCGACCGTTTTCTGGCGACTTCGCCGCTCTCCTTGTCAAATTCCTGGTACTTCAGAGGCCCAGGCGGAGTCATGGCGATTTTTAATTTGGGGGTATAGGTTTTTTGGTCAAAAAGGTGCGGTTCTCTAAAATGGGCTTTTTTCCAGAAGAATGGACGGTTTTTGGGGGAAAGTGACCGGTATTTAAACGGTTTGTGAGTAAGTTGGACCGGCCGGTATAGTTTTTCAAAATTTTCGTCGGTTTTCGCCGCTCTTTTGCGTGTTTCTGCTCGGCGGGAAAGCGCTCTATGATCTGGAACACAAACACTAAGCAGGAGTGCTCTTTCGGGCTCAAATGGGTCAAAAAAGTTCTGAAAAAATCCGCTGAATTGTTTTCCGTCACCCGTAAATCTGGTTTCTTTCTCAGTCCCTTTTCTTGAATATTTCAGGAGTATCCGTAGTTCTTACTTTTGGTCTCGGATCGTTCTTCAGGCGTATGTCCAGTGTAAGAAGTACGCGAAAAAGTAACCTAAAAGCGTGAAAGAAGAAACTACCTGAGTTCTAAGGGGTAGCGGAAATGTGTGAGTCGGAAAATACCACAAAAGACTTGGGTTCAGAAACTTTGGCCAGGTTAAACTATGCTTAGGAGCATATAGAAATTCTCAGGGCAGGTGGTTTTTTCTTTAACGGGCGCGCCATTGATCGATTCGAGCATATGTGCAGTATTAAAGCTTTATGTGCAGATCAACAAAAGCAAACCTGCGCTGCCCTGCTGCATTTGGGATGGGTTTCTGTTTTCATCACGTGACCCGATCCCTCAGTGTTAACGGGACCTATTTATAGCATTTGAGGCTTAGCAATAACGTCCGCTTTTAATACTTTCTGATTGGCTGTGTTTCAAAAAAAAGCTGTCGCACGCAATAATGTGGTCCCGTGGGAACATGTTTTATGTCGGTTTCATTTTTGTTTCATGTAGGTATTGGCTCTCTCGAGTGTTTCGAAAGGCACTGTCTGATTCCAGTATGCTCCTGGCGTGAACTTCGCACCTGCGGTTTTTTTCACGTTTGCAGCCACATTTGTCCCGTGCTAACACCACACTTGATACTCAACTCTACTATGTCTGCGTCCTTTAGATTCTAGATGCCCGAACAAAGTTTCTATTAAACTTCATACTTTACCTCAATTTGTCTCCACACTTTGTCTCATGAGTCCCACCTGCAACGCCCGCTGCACCGCATGTTTCATGCCCTGGACCCGGTCTGCATACACCACGCTGTGTGTCAAAAACGCCATTATGCCATGCATCTGTCTTTCCTCCAAATGTCTCCCTACTTGCAGAACACCCTCCAAGATTAACAAGAGCTCGTCCTCCTGTATCTGGGGCACGGGCATCTGGCCCAGAAGCCTGCAATCTGCAATAAACCTGCGGAACGAAAACGCGGCACGAATAGCGACAAATTCCCGTGCCGCCTGTGCACCGACCCCGCTCG